>JALLBA010000600.1:0-16312 GCA_036939675.1 Cyclostephanos invisitatus
TCGGGAAGGGACAAGGTCCTAATCCCCGAGGGCACCGTCATTTATTCCAATGGGAAAATGGACGTGAAGGGCAAGAGACTTAGCAAGGCGAATCAGGGCAAGAACGGTTTCGTTCGTCGCAACCTCCCTGGAGAGGATGTCGTCGAGGAGCGCACCCCCGAGCAAGAACGCAACCTCGCCGCTCTGCAATCCAGCCGAAGGCTCCAAAAGGGGACCAAGACCGTCCTTGCCGTGCGCATCATCCTCAACGATGGCGCATACAGCCATGCCACACAAACTGGCCTGTCCAATGACGTCTTCGGAAATGGAGTGGATACTATCAACCTCAAAACCCAGTACGCGGCCTGTTCCTACAATCAGCTCACATTCAACAAGGCTGCCGATAGGAGTTTGTCGACCACGGTCACCCCCAACGTCGGTGATACCGCCATAAGTAATGGGGTGGTTGATATCCGAGTGAATCATAACAAAGCAGCAGGCGATGCCACCGTTCGCAATGCGGTAACTGCAGAGATCAACCGGGTGTTTGGCGTCAGCATCCCGACGGAACTCGCTAATCACGTCATGTACTGTCTACCTAGCGGGGTGATGTCTACGATCGCCTATGCTTACATAAACTCGTGGAATTCGGTCTATACCAATGAGTATTGTAACTACGTCTCGACTCAAATGCACGAGGTGAGTTTGGTATTTTTTCTTTTCATGTGACATATTTCTGCTTTTGCATACACCATGAGAATTCGCAATAATCACTCATGCCTCGCCTCTACGTACTGTTTTCACACAGATTGGTCATAACCTCAATTATGCCCACTCCAATGAGGCAGGTAATTACAAGGATCAAACCGGCATGATGGGGTATAGTTACTCCCAAGATGATGGGCCCATCATGTGTTTCAATGGCGCCAAGTCATGGCAGACTGGATGGTATACTCCCAAGAGCAAAGTCATCACCCCGGGTGAACTCTTCAATGCGAAATTGTACGGCATTGTTGACTACAACAACACCGCCTCGTCTTTCGTGCTTTTCAAGATAAATGACTCGTCTGAAACTGATTTCTACCTCGCCTACAATCGCGCAAGCGGCATCAATTCGGGTACCCAGGAAGGCGCAAACCAAGTCACCATCATTCGAGCGGCGGGTGAGGGCGCGAGCTACGCAGAATCAGAGTTGGTGGCAAAGTTGAGTGCTGGCGGAACATGGTCCGGCACTGTTTCTGGCAGAAGCGTTACAGTCAAAGTAATGAGCATTGACGCAAGTTTGCAGTTTGCACAAGTGTGCGTTGCTGAAGATGTTAATTCGTGCTCCTCTCCATCGCCATCTGCGCGCCCATCCGCATCCCCGACTTCCAGTCCGACAAGTGGGGGGCCTAGTACAAAGCCATCCCTTAGTCCATCTGACAGTCCGTCGCTGAGTTTTAGTCCGTCGTACGCGCCCAGTGAAAGTGCCAGTCCCTCGGAATCGACCAGTCCATCAAATGTACCGACGTCAAAGCCGACGTCGAAGCCCTCTGCAGCGCCTTCACCCAGGCCAGCGACCTCAAACCCCACGACTCGTATACCGACTGCGAGTCCGACAACGCGTACACCAACGTTGAGGCCAACAACTCCTAAACCAACCTCCAAACCCACCTCAGCACGACCAACAACTCGTAAACCAACCTCCAAACCCACTTCAGCACGACCAACAACTCGTAAACCAACCTCCAAACCCACCACGCGCATGCCCACATCCAGGCCAACAACTTCAATTCCCATCGCCGTAACCCAAACATTATCTACGAAACCCACAACGCGTAAACCAACGGCATGAGTCCAACAATATGTGTGCGCCAACTGCGAGCGATGCGCTAACAACAAGTAGTGCACCGGAGAGTCCATGGCGATGGCACGAGTTCTGAATCTATTGATCTAATTTGCGGGGAACTCAATTAGGCTGCTTGAGAATTGTTGGAATTTCTCTTGAGTGAAATATTTGCTATGCAGTCCCCGATGTTTAAGGTTGATAAAATCTCGTTTTTTTCTTTTAGATCGTTTTTTTGAATGATACGATTACTTATTTTATCTTCGGCCACGAAAAAAATATACTCTCTCTCTCCCCACGCCCTTCCCCCCCTCCATCCCTCCCCGGCATGGTAAAAGCCTTCATTGTCGGGAGAACAATTTCCCCAACGACAGCGCTACGTACTTCATGCCCATCATCCCCCTACCACCAGTCAATTTTTTCCTCATGCATACGATGGTCGTCCTCCCGCTCATCAATCCCCCGCCCCCCCCTCCACTCGTGGGCAATAACGTCGTCGCCGTATCGTCCCTCCATAGAATATCGTATCCCAACTTCACGTACAATTTGCGCGCGCCGACATTCCGTTCCTCGACGTACAGATAGCACTCGTCGTATCCCCATTCCCTGGAGACAATGTCCTCGACGGCGCGTACCACATCCTCCGCGAGGCCACGACGACGATATCGACGTCCAATGGCGAGGTTGCTCATGACCGGCCCTACGACTTTCGTATCGTATCCGTCCATCTTGCGTATTTTGTCGATTTCTATCCCGGCGCATCCGATGATCGAGGGGGGGGACGACGATCCGTCGACGTCGGCGACGCACAGCATCAGCTCGGCGCGTTTCGTCGACGACGATCCCACTCCCCCCCCCCCTCCCCCGCCACCCGACGCCCGTATCGCATAATTTCCCGGGAGTCGCGTCGTGCCACTGCCCCCCCCCCCCCCCCCGCCCCCCCCCCGCGCCTCCCCTCCCGATCGACGTGACCCCGCCGACGTTGTTGCCGTTGTTGCCACCCCCGCGGCCGTATCTTTTACGAAACTCCGCAATTTGCTCCCGTTCGATGACGTTCGATTGATATTTCGATAACTCGTCCGGACCACCCGCCTTTCCCCTCCTATGATGTACATAAATTTCATCCATAACGGATATAAACGAAGGGTGAGACATGAGAGAAGGAAAAAAACGAGGAGGGAATGATATTCCCGGTCTCCTTTTTCGTCATGCGCATAGCGCGCGCACCACCGTTTTTTCCGTCGTCGTCGTCGTCGTCGCACGGCGCTCACCAGAAGGCATCGACGAAGAATCTACCCGATAGCGTCAACGCGTCCTCCGTCACCTCCATCCCCCCCGCATCGTAATCCACTTCACGACGACGCCCTCCGCTTCTTTCCCGTCGTTTACGTAATTCGTCATCGTATTCGTGACTCTTGATGAAACGGACGTTCCTCGGACGGAGGAAGGGGGCGAACATGCCCATGCGCATCGGAACGACGACTTTGGAGGTGGAGGACGGTGGGGTCGACGAGGGGTGGTAGGATGGCGCGAAGGCGACGATGCTCCCGGTCGCGGTCGCGACGGATGTCATCGCGCGTAGTAGTAGTAGTAGTAGTAGTAGTGGTGGGAGGAGGGGGGGGGGGGGCATGGTGGATGATAACTCTTCCCGACATCGATTCTCCGCCGCCGCTTCTAGCGCTCGGTTGGTCGATTTTGAAAATGTACCGACGACGAATGTGAAAATGCACCGCCGAGGACTGGAGGAGGACGGACGGGCATCGGTTTTCATACTATCCCAATTTAGCGGACAGACCCCCTGTCCACTGGCAGATTTTTTGTGCGCCGTCCTCCATACCCCCCTGGATGAGTGATTGGCTCACCGCTTGGGAAGTAACTATATTATTTGCTACTAGTAGAGATAGTGATTATGATGTCAATGCAAAATAAATGATGGAATTATGTTCATAATCATGCCTAACGACACAGCTGCATCGACAAGAAGACAAGAAAAAAAGACTGTCGCCCGTGTCATCTTAGCCCTCTCCCCCGTCAACCCTTCATTTGAAATCCGATCCCTCCTCTCCCCCCCCCTTGCCTTCGAAGGACGCGATGACATCATCATGCCTAATGGCGGGTGTCATGCCACAGACAATGCCCCCTCTGCAACCCCCCCTCTATTTGATTGTTGCTTTAATTTCCGCCGCGTGTTGCCGCCAATCGCTCGCCTTACCGCCGTGTGGGCGCTGCGCCCCCGACAAGCACGGCACGCCGTAAAAACGACGTGGCACGTCTGCCGCCACAACCGCCCATGCCGCCCCCAACAATGCCACCTTGTAAGGGCTACCCAATGTCCACAACGGCACCCCCCCCCCATCTTTGTCGGTAACGACAGAGGGAGGGACGCTAGATCTAGATGGCCTGGATCGTAGTCATCGTCGACGACAAGTACGGGACCTCCTACCCTGCCATTGTCGTTGTTGTTGCCCCCCTGCCACTCTCTCCCTCCCGCATCGTCGTCCAACAGCCGTTGCCACAGCCACCCACCGTCGTTTTTCCACAGACACAGCCACAGCCACAGCCACAGCCACAGCCACAGCCACAGCCACAGCCACAGCCACAGCCACAGCCACAGCCACAGCCACAGTAGGTACAAAGCACTGTTGCCATCTTTGTGCTGTCAAATGTATGGTCAACTGCCTTTACTGGAACACGAATACCAAATGAATGAAGATGATCAATTTGAAGATGAGATTACTACACAGTACAATCTACTACAAGCACAAGAAACCTACAAGGTAGGGGGGGTCTGGCTATGATGAGGATTAAGAAAGGGCCAACAATAACAAAATTGTTGTGATAAGAACAGAAGAGGGTTGTTGAATTTTCTTGGAATATCAGGCTTGTAGATACTTGTATCTGTGTACCACCGGAAGTATAGGAGTACTACCTATGCTAGTACCTTCGTTAGGGAGATCATGGTCTCTTCTTTTTCTGGTTTCCAACCTTAGGGATGAGAAGCTTTATTTCAAAAAAATTGTATCAAAAGTTCACTTTGTTTTGGGCGACCAAAAAGAAAACATGACTGGGAGAGCTGCTCAACATGTGTTTAATGTGGTGTGGTAAAGTAAAAGCATTAACATTAGCTACTCTCTAGATAGAAATTAAATCTTCTTTTCTATCACTCTATGTTCCCCAGTCCCATAGAACAACAGCAACAGATTCATGAAGACACGATAAATCTAGAAGACAAACATGACAGTGGGTCAAGAATGACCAACACACTGATAACTGCATACTACATTGTTGATTCCAGCTTTTGCTTTAAACTTTCGACTGTTGTGGATAATTTTCTTATGAGTCTCAACATACGTCCATTCATTTAAAAATGGTGTTATTGTTATGGGGAATGGGGAAGAAGTAGCTGGTAGAGATGACTGTACTACTTAAGAGAAAAAGTACCTGGAGAAACTGCATCGGAGAGTTGATGTTGAAGGGAAGTATTTACTGTGATGAGTGTGGCAGTAAAGAAGAATCCCCTAATTCGGCATTTTGGGGCGCGAATAAGTGTGTCTGTCGAGATGATGGTGCTGAACCAAAGTCCTGCAGACAAGTTGCTTGAAAGGATATCCATGTTCCACTATTGAATGCATTTTTATTTGAAGTCGTCTTGGACCAGCTGCTTAGTTGGGCAATCGCTTTCGGATTACTTACATAGGAACATAAACATAATATTCGACTATTAAAATGTTTGTAAACTACATGGGCACCTACTGCGGGCTTCAACTTGTGGTATGGCACCTCCGCATTGACATTTGGATACTCCTAAGGTACCACTCCGAAACTGTTCAAATAACTCTGCTTCACAATTCCTCCCCGCCTCCCTCAATATCAACGGTTTGTACTTCTTCCTCGGGCCCCACACTCTTCCACCACTGAAATAAGTCATCACCATTCGTTGCAGTAAACATTCGTGGACTTAGATGTGGCCCAACTGCATCGTTATCACAAGTCACAGCACCTTGACTATATTCATCTATTTGGCCAGTCAACCTACACTCACCCACGTCTATAAGAGGTTCTGGTGTGTGTTCCGGATTGTCACGTCTGTACCACTCTGAGTCACCTAAAGGACGGTAGTGCGTGAAAAGGTTGATGTAATTTCCGCTATAGAGAGGGGTGTTGCGTCCGTGCAATGCTTTGGCGGACTCTGTCGCATCGAGAGGAATTGTATGTATGAGCAACACGTGCGGATAAGAGGATCACATGACATGATCTCAGATCTTACCGTAGTAAACGATGTCACCTGGCTCCATCACAACTTCATGCAAACGATCTGCATGGTCGTGAACCTGATAAACAAAAACAACGGCAAGGACAAATGTTGAGATTCAGTCAATGGAAACATTTTCTATTGATGGCTTCGCTCAATTGAAATAAACATACTTCAACGGTCCAGGGCTTTGTGACATTCTCTTGCGCGATATTTATAATCATGCTAGCTGCATGTGTGTTTATTCGATCCACATGAGTCAGCAGCCTAGCGCCTTTGGTATACTCCCTCATCCCGTACATATCAGTAATATCGAGCTCCACCCCCGCCCATGCTTCTGTCATTTCCTTGAGGCGGGTTTGCCAGCGTTTCTTCAACTTCCACGGTATTTGAATGAAACTGTCGAGAGAGGGAAATGTGAGGAACGGTTGATGAAGATGAAGCCGATCAACTGGAAACCGACACTCACTTGCAGTCCGTTTCCCAATAATTTACAAACACACCCTTGGCCGTCGTCCATTCCTCGTGGATCTTGTTCGGGGGGTTTCGATTGTTGTAATAGTAGGCTCCCAAACTCGCGTACATATCATCGGGCAGTCGGCCCTTGCTGAAGCCTAGGGGACTAAAAGTCCTCTTGACCATCAGGTGCCTGGTCCACTCATGAGTCAAAGTTCGCTTGACCTCCTCTTCCACTCCCTCCTTCGGTACGTGTGGTACCTCATGATTTTTGATGCCCAAAATTCCCGTGCTGGGCACGACCACTTCCTCCAGCATCTCGTTGGTCAACGCATCCTCGTTTGGCAGAGTATCGTAGACCTGAAACTTGTGACCGATAAATGTGGAGATGAACGAGGTTGATCTATCGCCACGTTCGAGGTCTTGATTATACGTTGGTACCCCATTCTGATTGATCCAGTATATTTTTACGGTATTCGGCCAGTAATTGACGAATCCGTACTCCACCCTGCCACATGAATCACTCAAGAAGAATTCGCTTATATTATTGACCTCGATCATTTCGCCCTCGTCGTCCTTCTCTCCGTACTGCCAATATTTATGGGGTAGGGGCCGAGCAACGATGCTCCGGTCGGTCCCCCTCTCGAGACATACCGCCAAACAGTCGTGGAAGGATTCGACGGTCGTAGGCGGGGAATCAGAAACGAATCCCTCTAGATGACCGAATACATTCTTGTATGCCTCTCCGTCGAGGGCGACGAACGCATGACCGTGATTCCCGTCCCATACCGAGCTGTCCGAATCGATTAGTTCGGCGCAGGCCCCGGCGGGGTAGGCGAAGATGTGCGTCGCGAGGCGATTGTCCTCGTTGTATGGTAACTCGGACAGGTCGAGTATGGTGGGTGCGGCATGCGTACCGCGATTCGTCGTCAGGAGGGTGAGAAGCGGTAGGAGCACCGTAGGTCTCATCGCGGCGGCGCACATTTTCGGGTTCTGCCTAATATGGATAATGCGGGGCGAGCGAGGGAGGAATGAACGAGATCGAGGTCAATGAACGACGGCGTATTTAACATGCAAGAAGTCAAGATTGACGCAACCCGCAAAATAAAATGCAGACACTTCTTCTGAGACGCACAACTGCCGACGGGAGGCTTTTGCGCCAAATACCTCCCCCGCACCCCAGTACACACGCCAGGGAAAATGTCGCGCAAACCATTGTCGCTCGGGAGAATCCATACCATCTACATTATGGTCTCACTCACCTGCTATCGTGCCTGGTGCCTTAAAATACGATACGATAAAATTATGGGCTGATCTGCAACATAATGGGGTTGTGATGGATGGCCGATGGCCGGCGTTGGCGTTGTTTTGACGAAGGGTTTGGGGTTCCCGTTTTTCAGGGGGGCATCGGGGGATCATCCGGGCGCCCGTCCCATTTCATTTTGATGGCTGGACCGAGGCAAAATTGGCGGGAAGTTCCTGTTCGGATTAAAATATATATATCTTCATGGGAATCGAATACACTTGGTCTATCTTGAAATCGTCGTTTTCCTGGCAGCGCGACGCGACCAGGTACCTTTTCTATTTGTCCCTTGCCTCAAGAGAATAGCTCCCACGGGATGCCGCCAGCCATGGTCTCGGACAATTGCCCCGACGAGCAGCCCTCCGATCCGTTGAAGAAATTCATCGCCGAGTCTCCGGAATACAAGACTCTGAAGGGCATTGGATTTCTTACAGGTTGAACTCTCTATCCACCCAACACAAGGATGAAATCTTTCATCGGAAAATAAGTCACCATGCTTCTTTCAACCTTCGCCCCGACTGACGATAAAAACATTTCTCCTGAGTGTTTCTTTACTCTTGGAAAAGAAGGACGTCCAAATCAGAAGTCCATATTGATGCCAATGCGTGTTCTCGGTAAATGTTTGTGTTGGTATGAGATGTTCTCGAATGACCATGATGCCATCGTCTGGAACATTGACAAGGTCATTTTAACCAATCGAACGTTCTTTGGTGGACCAAAAGACTGGTGCAGCGATACAACTGGCGATAGATGTGCATCCTACGATGCACTGGCGAGTATGAGCGACCAGTACACGAGGGACTTTCATGTGAGACTATGCGAAAAAAATCACGCAGGATGGCGGCGACTACCATGCCATCGTTTTTGGCAATCATGTGTGGAATGCACGTCAGGATTGGTTCCCAAGAGAGAAAGTCCTGAACCATGGCAGCATCGCACATGGATCTGTCATGAGAAATAATTGACACAGGGCACAGGGAGGAAGCCCGGGATAATTTTCTAATCACAGTCGATAGGGCATCAGCATTCCTTTCCGGTGCCAAACCAATCGAATTCGAGAATCCTGATAAATCAGATTATCTTCACATTGGGAATGAAGTAGCTGAACGAAAGAGGCTGTGAGAGGTGAAACAAGCAGAAGCAGCTGCACAAAAGAGGCAGCAGGTGGCGAAGCAAGCTGAACGAACGAGGTTGAAGGTAGAAGCAGCTGAACAAACGAGGTTGAAGGCAGCATGGAGGGCGGCACTGCGGGAACTTCTGTTAAGACCAAATGATCCATGGAGGGCGGAGAGTGTTCGTTGTATGTTGGACCCGAGGAATGTTCCTCCGCAGCCATTGATCGTCAGCAATGGCACAAGTGGCTGCAAGGGTGTTTCGAAGAGGAAGGGGAGGTGGCAGGCAATCATCCATGAGAAGGGCAATCAACTACATCTGGGAACATTCGACTTCGGGGTTTAGGGGGGGGCATCGGGGATAAATCTCCGGGCGCCCCCTTCGACCTTGTTGAGGCAAATCTATCATGGGAATATACGATGGGAATTCCTATCGCAAGCAGTAGGGGCTCACGTCACCTGCTTGTTAGCGCAATCCAACTCTCATTTTGCTCAAGGTACGTTATTACCATGGCGGCCGAATTGATGTCGCGGGCGGAAGGGTTTGATCCGCGATAGCAATCCAAAAGAGGATGTAGAGATCTATGTCGGTATAGCTTGCTGGCTTGGTGGGCGGCAGTTAGGACGGTCTATCCGCGCCGCCAGCCGGTCAATCAATCGGATTGGTTGACGCTTCGGTGGCAACGTTATGCTACTCCCCCGCTGGGGAGCTGTTGGGATGTTCAACGATGAACTGATGTTTCTATCAATAAATGTGACATTGACGTATATTCTAACGTCGTATTGTTACTAAATTATTCATCATTTCCCAGGTCAACATGAAATCCATCGCCGCCATCACCATCCTCGCTGGCTCTGCCGCTGCCTTCGCGCCCACCCCTGTCTCCAGGGTCGAGTCCTCTCTCGGCGTTGCTTCCGAGCTCAGCTCAATGTCCGGAATCAGCCTCGAGACTGGTGGAAAAGTGGTATGTTCACGTTGATGGCTACCTCTTGAGGAGTATTGAACTGTTGTCCTCGATTCATGCTCACGTGACTCCACTTTCGATACACCGCGAACTCTAAGTTTGACCCCCTCGGCCTCAGTGACTACGTCCCCACTGACTGGGCCCGCAGAGCCGAGCTATCTAATGGCCGCTCTGCCATGCTTGCCACCGTTGGTTGGTTCTGGCCAAAGGTGTTCGGAACCTTCGACTCCCAGGACGTCACCACCACCGACCCCATCGATGCCATCCTACAGGCCGATCCCCAATGGTGGGCCCAATTTATTGTCCTCTGCGGCGTCTTCGAAACGTGGAAATACAAGGCGGAGCTCGACGGAAAGTCCTTCCTGGGAGGTGCCGAGCCGGCGGTGGATTACCTCAAGCTTTATCCCACGGATCCCAAAGCGCAGGAGGATATGAAGACTAAGGAACTGAAGAACGCTCGTCTTGCGATGATCGGTATTGCCGGATTGGTCTCCAACCACTTCATCCCCGGATCGTGCCCGGTCCCACCTTTTTAAATGTGCTCTTTAAGTTCTGGCTGCACTGGTGCACTAAAGACACGACAACACTCTTGACCATGTTTTTTATTGGACAGCGTTCAAATAAAATATGTGGAATTCGTGATAGCGGGTTGATTAAAAAGTCAAACAAAAAAGGTTACAGCAGCATCAAAATAAGTTGGGCGGACTATGTGCCTTTTCCATCGCCTAATCGTCTCCTAAATTATAGATATTGAAATGAGAGGTTAAGCAATCGAGTAGTACGTATGTTTGTGCTTGGATTGGTTTATTTATCGTTGTGTACATAAGGTATTCCATATTCGAGGGACTTATCAACCCTTATGTTCCTAGTACGTTGTCCGCGAGGCAATTAGCAATACAATCGAACAAACGGAATTGACGAGGAGGTCGAGGCACAGCTATACCTGGGTCACCTACACACTCAATACTGAAATTCTCCTTTGTTCGCTCATCATGTTGGTATTGGTCACCAAGTTCGTCACAACTTGGTTCATTGATAAGAATTCGGGCTTAACAGAACTGGTACTCAAACCAAGCGTGAGCTCATTTGTGTTGACTTGAACCAATATTAAACGATGAGCAAAGTGAAAATTAAGGAGTGACATCTCCGTGTGCTACTTAGATTTACCATCCTCTCCTGGATCATATTGTTGAAAACCTATTTTCAGTGGTGATAGAAAACTGGAGAAGTAACCGACCCTATCATGGTGGTCTTTCGGTGAAATCATCAATGGCGTCTCCGGAATCTCGTCGCCAGTTCGCACCTCCTCTTCGTCATGTCGGCGCCATCGTCTAAAAGTACCAGGTGTGAGGAATTCTGGAGTGGCGAATCGTCTACTACGCATTCCACTGTAGTTACTCGGGGTTTGAGATGACATTGGCGTGCAATTAACGTAGCCCTCGTCATTTGAGGTGTGCAAGGAGTCCGGAGTATACGTTTGAGATTGTTCAACGAAAAGCTTGGAATTGGGTGAAGAGAGCGGTGCATTCCGTTCATCCTCAATATTTGTGACTGATTCTTCGGTACCGTTGTAAATCGATGTACTAGTGTTCGAATCACTGGCAGATGCAGATGATGTTTCGAATGTATCTGGTTTCGTAGGAAACGCACAATAATTGTCGCTCGATCTGTCAGGAAACGTTGAAGAAAGTGTTGCATTCCGTTCATCGTCAATATTTGGGGCTGATTCCACATCGTCGTTAGAGTTGTAAATCGACATCGATCCAGGTGCCATATCAAGGTTCATACTTGTACGAGTGTTCGAAACACTGTCAGATACAGATGACGTTTCGAAAGTATCTGGTTTCGTGGGAGAGGCACCATCACTATCGCCCCATTTGTCAGGAAACGTCGAAACATATTGAAGGCAAGCCGGGTATTCATCCAACTTATTTTCCTCATTATCAAAAAAAGAGAACGGAAAAACCTTTTTGAAAGGGTACATGCTCGAACGTAGCATGATAAGAACCATCCCAATAAGACTGATTGCGAACATAATCAAGAACAGGAGCGCCAAACTTCCAGAAGAGTCAGTGCAGGCAGTTCCTTCAAATGCTTGCGTGTACATGGACCTCATCCTAGAACAGCTTGCCATCTCATATGTCGATCTGAAAATCAAATTAGTGCCGATTGAGTGTACAGGAAAATTTGACTTCATAGACACACCTCAAAGCATCCAAAAGAACTCCCAAGCTATCGTTAATGATTTCGATTCCCTCAATTACTGGATTTACATCCGCCCCACACTGATCATTAATTTTGTCAATGCCAACCCCATTCACTTCAGCGAGGAACTTATCGGCGGTATCAATACCATTCCGAAGATAATCTTCGTATTGGTACAACTGAATGATGGGGTCATCCGTTGTGCAATCCTGAACAATGTGTATTCGAAAGCGTATTGAGAGATATGTCTAGCATTCACTGGTAAGGAAGTCATGCACATACATAAGGCTTACACTTTGGTAATATGTAAATGCAGTGAAAATCAAGTCGTTACTTGCGATACCTCTTTCCTCAAATATATTCATCAGCGTTCCAGCCGGACCACTTTGCAGTGAATTCCCTGAGCAGAAATCTAAAGAAAAAGAATGTGTAAGGTCACAAGAACGTCTTGGTCTAAATCGATTCATCCTCGGACGTACCAGAATTAAAAATGCTCGCAAACGCAAGAGCTGATGTGGCAATCCAACAGCAAATGATTGCAAGCACAAACGTGGGAAAAATCAATATCTGCAACATGCAAGTCAGCGCTGCGAGATACCGGTAAATGCAAATCCCACTGCATGCAGAACATGCTGCCAAGATCATGAAGACGGCCAAGCCACTTATGACAAGCGCAAACATTCTAACAATCCAATCGTTTTCCTCAAGAGTAGACACTGCAATCTCGATTTGTTCAGTTCCATCCAAAATGGAATCGATGTGTTGTCGCATTTCCTCCAAATTCATGTATTGAAACTGAGCCGTTAGTTGGTTGAATTCCTTTTCAAGCGTTTTTATTGGTGATTTCAAACTCTCATCGGATATAAATGTGCTATTTGCCAAGTTTGGACAAGCCGCTTCCACAATCAGAATCGACTGCACATCCAGTTTATCAATGTTCCACTTTACACGCTCCACCGAATCCAAAATTAGCATTCCTTGGGTAGTTAAATCGTTGACATCTCGATTTAACTTCCGTATAGATATTGACGTATTCTTAACCGATGCCAACCCCGGTCCTACCAGCGCCAAGCAAAATAAGATGATCCAACCTCCCAAAATAATACACGTAAAACGGAGCTTCCATGCGTATGATGGCATGTTGAACCGACCCTTTTCATCGCATTCAACTCGCATTCTACCCGCACAAAGACCGACTCTTTGTTTTCCCATGCACTTACAGGTGACGATGGCAGCCGCCCAGAATATGAAGAGAGAGATAATGAAGTATGAAACTGCCATTATCTAGACCAAATCATTAAGGCGCGAAAGCAGGAACCGATGAGGGGTAGGTAAACACGAATTCGAGGTTGAGATAGGATTGCGAACTTACTCCTACGACATAGTCCGTTTGCTCTTCCTGCTTACTTGATACGAGCTTTGAGAAATCAGAGCCGTGACCAAATCTACGATGACATTTCGTTGACGTTAGTTGAGAAGCAACAGAAAGTACGTGGGAGCGATACAACTCAATCTCACCTCGGAAAGCGACTCATAAATAGAGCATTAGATGTCTGAAGAGTGGTAAAATACGACGTAGTCGATCAATAACATTATGTATCGTGAACGTGAAAATAAATTGTCAGCGGATGCATACGTATATTACCTGCCCATTATTAATTTGTTCCGACGCCATTATAGATCAAATAAAAGTCAGAGAGGCAAATATTCCATATTGTCGATTTATATTGGTTCTGAATAATGATACGGCTTAGTTATTCCTATCGCCGAGACGATATGTTTTCTCCTTGGCTCGAGTCATGACTGTGGTGACGAAATTGTATTTAGATATATTAGACTGTTCGTTGGTTGAGATTTTTAGAACGTTCTGATTCGTTCGACGGAACTTGATCTGGATTCTCACATCGCGCCATTTTATATTTTAGTTTTCCTTTTGGGGAGGAAAAACTCGTTGCGCCTTTGATTGCAATACGATACACCTTATGTGTTGATAACACAAATAGAAGACAAGAGGAAAGGCAAACAGCTAAACTAGCACTACTGAAATACGCGTGCAAAAAGGGATGGTAGACTTTAGTTTTTGCAAACTAATGGAACGAAGTCCTAGTACGGAATTACGGCATGAAATGGCGGGAACAACAATGATTCCCGCCATTTGAGATTGTCTTAAACTCCCTGAAATTCAAACTTTTGCCTATATCCCCCTAGGGTGTGGAGGGTGGGTTGAAGATTTTTTGCGTGCGTACGCTGGTCTTTTGGTCAAAGGTTCGATGATAGCGGAGTTTGCTTGTCGAGGGCTCGAACAAAAACAACAATGAAAGAGTCGAGCGCATCATNCCGGCACTGTTTCTGGCAGAAGCGTTACAGTCAAAGTAATGAGCATTGACGCAAGCATGCAGTTTGCACAAGTGTGCGTTGCTGAAAATGTAAATTTATGCATTGCAACTCCATCGCCATCTGCGCGCCCATCCGCATCCCCAACTGTGCCAACAGTCCCGGCGGCATCGCCCCAACCAACAGTCAGTCCCACTAGCACTCCAACATCAACTCCATCAACGACAAGTCCCACTGAAATCCCCACGACTAGAGCACCCTCGTCAAACCCAACAACTAGAACTCCGACGAGAGCGCCCTCATGCATAGCCGTTGGTCAGACTGTATCTAGCTGTCCTAATACCGGTAAAAACAGTTTGTGCTGCACTGGGAATTGCCAGACAAGACAGGGCATATCCAGATGTAAGTGAGGACGATGCTGATGACAATTCAATGATGCCGGCCGAAGAAAGTAAGGACATTGGTTCCTTCGCACATAGTACATATTAACTAGTCTTAACAAGAAGGAAACTCTCGATCTCGTCGGCTGATAAATCAAAACTAAGTATAATTTACGACATCTGAGTTATAGCTGATTTAATTTTTGGGTAGAACAGAAGATGAATCTTGGAGAAGCGGTGCACATTACCAGTTAGATGGCTCATTCACATGGTGTTTACACTCACAAGACTCACTCTAGATATTGAGGGGAGTATCACAATCTATTCTTCAACTTTCAACTCATATATGGAGGGGAGGGGGGGGGGGATTAAGTTCAGCCATTTCGTCCATCTCATGCAAGACTTCAAGCCACGTCTCGAGGGATCACAACTTTTACCCCCCCGTCCATCCCCGTCGGCCGCACCCTCTCCGTCATGAACTCCCGCCGCTCGATCCACCTCGATACAGCCGTCATGTCGGCACTGCCCGTTTATATTGACGAGCATGCCCATGGCGGGGCCGACGTCCACCTTGCCCTCGCCCACCGCCATCTTCGATGGCGCGGCAAGTGACGTCGTCGGGTCGTGCCGTCCGCCCCCCTCGGCGCCTTCCGTCTTGACTTACTTCTCCTTGAGGGCATCGTATATCTCATCCGTCGCACGCCGGTCCCGTCCCGAGGAGCGGCTACGCACGGCCAGCGGGGTAGGACGTTGTCCGCGAGCTTGAAGCTTGAAGGCTCTCTCAACAACGAAACGACGTTTTTTCCCCCGAACGAGCCTGGCACCCACGATTGAGCGCATCGCAAAAACCTCACTCGGTCGATATCGACTCCCTTCGGTTTGTTGCGATGTCTCTCCTCCCCCGTGCGTCCACCCTCGAATCTGGAATGGCGTTCGTTACCAACGCTTCAAAGTCGGTATTATATCCCGTCCTTCGACTCAGTCCTCTGCTTCTTCAAAGTTTTGTGTTTGTGACGTCCACGGAGTTGAATAGAGATTTGCTTCCAGCACGAGGCTTCAAGGCAGCATCGGGGCAGCTAATCGTTGCATGTCTGTCCGTAGGGATGTGCAGCCAGCTCTTTTACCTACTCAGTGTACAGGATGACTTCCATATCCTCATCCTCTGCGTTCGGACCCATCATTCCCCTCCCGTTCTTGTTTTTACGCCAATATCTCCCATTGATATTGACCATGGCATCGGGTCATCACTCTGCCAAAAAACTTCGTCCTTCTCCCATCACTTGCCAAGATAAAATAAAAAAGCCGCGGCAACATCTTTTCATCATCTTACAATTCCCCCTCGATAGATCGCGGCACCTCCAGATCTTCCGCGTTCGTTTGATCGCGTTGGCCTTGCCTTACTTGTTGAGACGAGGCGAATAGATTTATTCTTATCAATGAATTGACATACCGTAGAAACCGGGGTTTAAGAACCAGTTCCCGCCAAATTTCTTTTGAATTC
>JALLBA010000601.1:0-15781 GCA_036939675.1 Cyclostephanos invisitatus
CCGGCAAACTACAGCATTCACCTTATCCGAGCGTACCAATTCAATATGGCGCCAAAAAGCAATACGCAACACAGGTATTGACGGCTAAGACTACTTTGTACATGCGTGATTCCTTATTGGAGATACAATGGTCTAGAGGAGATTGAGGCGTAGGCATTTTGCAATTGCGAATCGCTATGATGCATCCTCATACCCCCCGCGGTCAAGATGATACAGGAGAGGACATACATAGGTTTCTCGGGAATGACAACTGTGATTCTCAGCGAGGGGCTGGAGGAGATCAGGAGAGAGGCATTTGGTAAATGCATATCGCTACAATGCATCATCATACCTCCCGCCATCAAGTTGATTGATGACAGTGCATTCAAAAAATGTTCAAATCAAACGAGTGTTGTGTTCCGCGACGAAATCAAAGAGTTTGTGTCGTGCGATGTGATACGGGATTGGTGGAATCAGGGCGTACACAAAAAGTCCCTGAATACGTCCTGCTTCTTAGTCCAATGCAACATTCCAGAGCGTTTGGGCCGTCTGTGAGTGAGGAGCTGGCAGGTAAATATATACAAAATGCTTAGCGCATACCGAACATTCACCCGGACAGTATAAATTTGTTTGTCGTTTCCATCAAATCCAAAGTTACTTTTTATGAAAATTTGGAGGATAAGCCCACGTTGATGGAGCTTTCGAGCGAGCCATAAGGAAATCGAAAATTAACGATCTATTCGGCCAGCGCAATAACCTTCTCACCACCAAGATGATGATGCAATGTCGTACTAATTCTGTCACAATGGTCACTATTATTGTTCCAAATGTGATGTCATATCTAACTGATGGCGATGACAGCAATTGTGTGATCGATCGTTGGGTTGATTAGGACAGTGTTGATGAAGGTAACGACAGTTGCGATTATTAGTGTGACAGAACAACTCATTAATAAAATTGGTTAGAAAAAAATAGACGTCGATGTATTTTTACCTCTACAGTTTTGTGGCGGGAGGACCCTCGTGTCATGATGTGGTCCGGTCCTATCCTATTCCTTTCATATTTATTGACCAGCTTACAGAGAGAAAGTAAGCAAGGCCTTGCTGCACTAACAAGCACAGAAGATTGCTCGGATGGCAGCGTTGGCAAGGTTTTTACCGCTCATAACTAACATTTAATCGTTGCACTTAACTCGGTAAAGGTCCCGGTGACGTCTCATTTTATTACTGCCTTCGGATTTGTTCATATCCCGTTAAGGTCGGCCATCTTCGGAGAACATCATCCTAGCTTCACAGATTAATAAGGATTTTCATCCAAAGTGCCTTGCTGGTCATATCTCTAGCATCAAAAATGAAAGCGATAGCAATAATTATGGGGTGTAACAACAACAATGTTTTTTTTCAATTTTTGGAAGGAATATTTCTGTCATCAATTCCATCGACTTCTCTTTACTGTTGGTTGGCCAGGAGAAGGTGACGGACCATAGTGGGAAGCGTGTGCTACTGTCCCGGTGCTGCTCACTCTCGTTGAATTACCCGTGGCACCGAAGCCCAGTCCGACCTTGCTATGCTTGACCCTCCCTCCTCCGTATCGGCTACTCTTCTGGCAAAGCAACGCAAGCTCCGAACTAACTTCTCTCCCCTCCCTATCGAATGCCTCCGCGAGGGTCGCGGCGAAGTTGGCATCCCTCTCGGTTAGGAGAGTGTACGCCACTCCCCGTTGGTGCTTCTGATGTCCGTGCTCGCCCGGGGCGGTGGTGCCATCCTCCTCCGTCGTGCGCTTCCGTAACCGTCCCGCTCGTCCGACACGATGGACGTGAGCGTCTAAATTCCTCGCCGCATCGAAATTCACCACCACCATCACGTCGGGAATATCAAGACCACGCGCCGCAACGTCGGTGGCGATGAGGATCGCCCTCGCATTCCTCTTGAACACGGAGATGGCGGAATTACGATCGCGCTGGTCCTTGTCTCCGTGGATCGACACAATCGTCGATGCGACATCCTCGTCCCCGCCCCCCAGCCGGCCGCAACTGCTCTCGACGATTCTACATAAATTGTCGCATTCGGCGCGCGTTGACACGAAAACGAGGCACCGTCCCAATGGGGAAAGTACGGGGAGCATTTCCACTAGCCATTGGACCTTGGATGATTGGGAGGGTAGGACCATGACGTGACTATCGACATGTTCCGATGACGCACCCGTCTGACCGATGGCGATCCTATTTTTTGTGATAAAACAACAAGGGGAACGAAAAGAAGTGCAACATACGAATGCGAACGATGATATGGGGCAAGGGAGGGGGGGGGCTGGTCGAGCAACCGAATAAGCACGCTCGGATATATTTCATCCCCGATCCCTCCCGCCCTCCCTCCCCCCCCCCCCCTCTCTCTTCCTTATTCAGGAACGCACACGCGCACAGAAAAGAAAGGTAGCTCACCTCACCGGATCGCGTAGCCAACTCCTCGCAACCCTCTCGACCCTCTTGCCGAATGTCGCCGATAGCAACAACGTCTGTCGATCCGGTCGGACGGCATTCATGATCGAATGAACCTGCTTCTCGAAGCCCATATCGAGCATGCGATCGGCCTCGTCGAGGACGAGGTAGGTAACGCGATGCAAATTCGTGCCCTTCCTGCGCACGATATCGATCAAGCGGCCCGGACTGCCGACGATTATCTCGGCACCCCGTCTCAATTCCTTGATGAGCTCCCACGTGCCTCGATTGCCCCCCGATACCTCCACGGCCTTCCCCCCTATGGTCTCCACGAACGCCTTCGCTTGCCTGTGTACCTGCTTGGCCAATTCGCGCGTGGGCGTCAGTACGATACCGATCGGACCGTCGATCCCCGGTTCGATGTGCCTCTGATCGTTAATGTGCACGATCATCGGCCACAGGTACGACAGCGTCTTGCCGGAACCGGTGGATGCGGTGATCAATGCGTCCCGACCGGACAACGCCACCGATAACGTCTGGGATTGCACGAGCGTCGGGGCGTCGTATCCGCACTTGATTATCTTGCGCGTCATTTCCTCCGGGAAGACCGATCGATGATGATGACGATCGGGGGATGGATCCTTCGTCGCATCGCCGTCGGCGGACGGGGGGGGGGATGGGTATATCAGGTCGCCGTAATCCAAGATCGGATCGTATATCGGGGGGATGCACGTCACGTCGTGTTCGTTCCGCCACGAGATGCCGAGGGACGTGTTCGACGGCACGTGGAATACCCTGCGGAATGTCTCGTACGCGAATCTTCCATGATCCACCGACTCGAGTGGATCCACCTCCCGATGAACATCGAGCGCACCGTCGTCGTCGACGTCGTCGTCGTTTTCGTCGTCGCGCGTCCCGCCACCGCCACCACCGGCGCCATCCCCCCCGCCCGATCCTCCGGCGCCCTTGCCCGTCCCCCCGGCGCGTACGAACGAGCCGTACAATGAACCGCCGCCGCCACCCTTACTCGACGTCCCATCATCCCTCCCATGGGTCGATGCGTCGAATCGTTCGAGCATGCCATCGTCCTTCCTCGTCGACGACGACGCACCGCACCCGCCTCGACGGGACGACCAGTGGGACGTGGCCTCGTCCTCGGCGTCAACGTCGAGCCTGCCGCCGTGTCGTCGTCGTCGTCGATGACGATGATCGCTCCCGTCGGCGTCGCTTTCACCCCCCGGATCGTCGTCATCGTCCCCGCCGCCCCCCGCGACGTCGATCGCCGACGACGCGGAGGAGGAGGACGACGACGACGACGACGACGACGACGACGACGAGCGCGGGGCACGATCGAGCGATTTCATGTACGCGTCGAGTGGATCCTCCTCCTCGCCATCCTCGCCGTCCTCGTCCTCGACGATGCCGTCGACGTCGACCGCCGCGTCGTCTTCGCTGCTATCGGATTCGTCGAACAGGCCCATTGATTGTTTGATGTGTATTTTTAGTCATCCTCCTCCGTTGGCCTGGCCTCTGGTTTAGGGTTTGGGATGCGAAAAAGGGGGCGCGGGGGGACGGGCGGGATCTGACCTCGGAAATATTAGATAGGACCAGTATGTAGGGAGGAGTACGTAAGTAACGATGCGTAAAAATGGTCATTTTAGAACGAACCGCAACGTTACAGCCCCCCTCGTTCACGGGCGGGGCCGATCTACAGCAAGGCTGATCCGAAAGGGGATTCGTGAACCGCCGAGAGAGAGGGTGGGGTGAATGACGAAAAAAGAGAAGGAAAAAAAAATGGACGGGATGGCGAATGAGACGATGACGATGCCACGTCGTCGCCGCCGCGATGATGCCATGCGCTCGAGACGTCGAGGCGCGGAGGAAAGGGGGGATGAGAACGACATCGGCACGACGACGATGCCCGATCGCCGTCGTCGTTGGCGTCGTCGATCGCCTAGAACGACGTCGTCGTCGTCGTCGTCGTCGTCGGGGAGGAGCGGCCGGGGCAGAGGCGGGGGAGGGGGGAGGACGGGGACGACATTCCGCGGCACGACGAATGCGACGACGACCGCTGCGTCGTTACTAATATTGCTCCTCGCCGCGTCGTCGCAGTCGTCGAGCGCGTTCGCGCGCCATCCCCCCGACGATGCCGTCCCGGCCGTCGTCGACGGCGACGACGACGAACGACGCGACGGCGCGTACGCGGCCGACGATCGCGTCGACGACGACGATCGACGCCGCCGACGCGCGACGGCATCGTCGGGGGAGACGCTCGCGAGATGGCGATCCCTCCTCTCGTCCTCGTCGTCGGGGATGTCGTCGTCGTCGTCGTCGTCGTCGTCGTTCGATTACGCCGCGGGATTGCGACCACTCGACCTCGTCCTCGTCGACGAAATGGATGCCGATCACGACGATGACGATAATCGTCGTACGACGCCGCGAGCGTATCAGCGCGGCGGGAACGGATACCTCGAGCCGTACGATTTCGTCAATTATCAAATGATGGAGGAGGAGGAACGGAATCGGAGGGGGGGGGGTAGGGACGACGATATTTCCATCCACATCGCATCGACGACGACAACGACGACGACGACGAATGTCCGATTATCCGGACGGGACGGGGGGTCGGACGACGTCGACGTCGAAGTAAACGACATTCGTCATCGCACTAGCGATCGGGTGGGGTTTACCAACCTCGATATGCGTCGGGGGGTGGGCGATTCCGCCTACGACGAAGACGACGAGGAGGAAGAGGAGGAGGAGGGGGAGGAGGAGGGGGGGGGGGTAGAGGGGGGGGAGGGGAAACGGCACGATCAGGACGAGCGAGAGGAGGAGGAGCGACGGGGACTACTGCGCGGCACGAATCTCGACGACGGAGGCTCGCATGCAGAGTATTTCGTCAACGTCCACGACGAGAAGAGGTCGTCGTCGCATGCGGAACTATTCGCATCGTCGTCGTCCTCCTCGTCGTCGTCCTCCTCGTCGTCGTCGTCGCAACGACAGAAGCGGGAGCGGGAGCGAGAGGCGGACGACGGGACGATATTGCCAAGGCCGCGCGAAAACAGCGGGATGTCGTCGTCGACGACGATCGACGACGACGACGACGTCGTGCCCCCCGTCGTGCGCGCGACGTTCCCACCCCCCGGAACCGCCATCGGATCGCGTCAATCGTTCGGGGCGTTGGTTTCCGACGACGTCGATGTCGGCATGAGCGGGGGGGGATCCGGCGTCGATCGGGCGTGCGTGCAATTCAGGGACGGAAGCGGCACGAGGAGCGCGTGTCTATCGCTCCATAACGTGGGCGCGCATGCCGGCGCGACGAGCGACGATGGATGCGCCAGGGCGGAGAATAGGAATCTCCCGGATTGCTCGCGCCACCACTCGTCCTCCTCGTCCACCTCCTCCTTGGCCTCGGCCTTCGTCGATGCCGCCGACGACGATGCCGAATCGTCGGCGACGCCGGAACGATCGGACATATGGGAACGCACGTTCGATGGTTTCGGTCCCTACGCGGGACAGACGTGGAGGTATCGCATTCAGTCCCACGATGTGGGGGGGAATCGAGTCGTCACGAGGTGGAAGAGTTTCACCATCGACGCGATGGCCGCCGAGCGGACGACTACTACCACCACGACTACCGCCGCCGCTACTACATCCTACGTCGTCACCGACACTACAACCACGAGTACCACCGCCAGTACAACGAGTAGCAGAGAGACGACGAAGTTGTTGACGGAGGTCAAGGACGATAACTGGCCCTATGGAGGTAGGTTGGGTTGTGCAGATCCTTTCATTCTGTGCCTCCTCCCCTTTCACTTACGCCGCTGACCTTTCTCCCTCTCGATCTCCCGTGACGTGAACATTGTCTTGCCCCCCCAAAATATTATCAAGGTGTCATACAACAGTCCACGGGTCGCATACTCTTTTTCTATGATGGGAATCCATATGTATGCTCGGGCACAGTCGTCAAGGACACGGCCTCCGATCGCACCATCGTCCTTACCGCCGGTCACTGCGCCTACCAATACCAACCTACTGGGGGCAGGTTCACGGAACATGCGATGTTCATACCCAATCAGGTGGACACGCGGGGAGTCGTGAGCAACGAGCTGTGCACCGACGACCCCCTCGGATGCTGGGTCCCGGCGTTCGCGGCTGTGCACTACGAGTGGACGACGAAGGGATTCCCCTACAGCGTGCCTTGGGATTATGCTTTCTACGTGATCCCGAACGATC
This sequence comes from Cyclostephanos invisitatus, assembly GCA_036939675.1. NCBI lineage: Eukaryota > Bacillariophyta > Thalassiosirophyceae > Thalassiosirales > Thalassiosiraceae > Cyclostephanos > Cyclostephanos invisitatus. Next base: position 6,653 of record JALLBA010000601.1, read on the forward strand.
CCGCCGCCCACCTGGAAGGGTTCATACACAAGGGACAGCCCGAGTTGACCAGGATACTTGAGGATATCGTTGAGCCGATACCGATCGATTTCAATTGGCAGGTTCGCGGAAGTGCCACGACCCGCCTGAATCTGTCGAGGGAGTTCGCTCACGGCCTGGGATACTCGTTCGACAAGGACCCTGCATTCCGATACTGCTCAAGCGGCGCCGGGACGAAGTTCGGAATATCCACCTACGAGAATCTGTGGATGGATGGATGCGCATTGACTGGTGGGAGCTCCGGTGGTCCTTGGTTGAAGGACATGGACAGCGATGGTAGGGGCACAGTGATATCGATCAATTCGTGGGGGTATGCATCCGTCATCGGGATGGCCGGTCCGAACTTTTCAACCACCTCAGGGAGCAAGGTGGAATGCCTTTTTCAGGTGGCCAAGAACACGCCATTCGATGAGGTGGTGGGTAAACGTGGCATAGTCGTCGATAATTGCTTCTAGACCATAGGTATTTTTTACTTCGTGATTGTAGACCATCTTGATCCGTAAAGTTAAATTTCCTGATGGCGAGCTGCATTGCTATTTTTCGAAATGCGTGGACGCAAACTATGTTAATAGCCTGCTGGAGATGAACACAGTACAGCTTAGCACAGTGGATAGCACCCAGAATGCGAGGCGCAAAAGCAACTCTTCCATCATAGTAAAAATATATGATATGGATGTGGGATGCAGTCCACAGTGGTTTGGAGCCTCAACCATATCATTACACCATGTCTCAGCCCCACCCCCAATTTTCCAAAATCCACCCACGCTTCTAGTGGCATATCAGCATAAGGGTGCACCCATATGCCCAATCACAGCATACCAAGGTGCTAAAACACTTTCTAAATATATGATGTGGATGCGGGATGCAGTCCACAGTGGTTTGGAGCCTTAACCATGTTGTTACACCATCACTTGGTCTCAGCCCTACCCCCAATTTTCCAAAAATCCCACCCACACCTAAAGAGGCGTATCAGCTTTAGGGTGCACCCATATGCCCAATCATAGCATACCAAAGGTGCTAAAACACATCCGATGTATATGATATGGATGTGGGATGCAGTCCACAGTGGTTTGGAGCCTCAACCATGTTGTTACACCATCACTCAATCTCTGCCCTACCCCCAATTTTCCAATAATCCCACCCTCCCCTTTAGTAGCATATCAGCTTTAGGCATAAGGGTGCACCCATATGCCCAATCATAGCATACCAAGGTGCTAAAACACATTCTATATAAATGATATGGATGTGGGATGCAGTCCACGGCAGTTTTGAGCCTCAACCATGTCATTACACCATCACTCAGTCTCTGCCCTACCCCCAATTTTCCAAAAATCCCACCCTCCCCTCTACCGTATAGGCCAAGGTTTAAGAACCAACTAATGTTGTGGGTTGTGACAGCTAAATCATTCATATGTTAATTAACCGCCACCCCCACCCAGCTCAATTGTACGTCTGAAACAAGGGCTATGCTAAGTTTCATGAGTCAACCTAAGGATGAAATAAACGCTAAATTTTGCGCTAAATCCAATGGTTGCATTGGGGGTTTCTGAAAATGGCCGCTTGGCGCCGCAATTTGAGATATCCTAGTTTTTAATATCTAATAGTTTTAGAGTCTGGTTCTTAAACCCCGGTGGTTCTTAAACCCCGGCCTATATGGTATACCACTTTCCGTTTGGTAGTACCAACTCAGATAATATAATTGCTATCATACCGTGTTTGGGTATCTGATCATGTTGTCAAGAGGCATGAAAGCCATGCTTGGTACTGGCTCTGGACCATAACAATGTGAATTGATGATGGTGTCTCAATGATTTTAAGGGGCATAGCAGCGCCTCCAATCATAGCCAGACCATTATATATTCGAAAATACCTATAACCTTAGCAAAAAAAGGACATTTATCGGTTGAAAATTGCTCTGTTGAAACTGGTTGTGCATACGCATCATGTTAGGGGCTATTTATAGCCATAATCAATGGACTAACAAAAAACCTTTGTAGGAAAAAAATGTTGTCTTTTATGTTATGATGTGTACCAGTGCATCGTAGTTTTTGAGTATTCTTTGCATTTTATGCTTGGGGGACCGGGAATCATCCGTCACACCTATTTAGAGGTGTGCCAGGATTGAAATCCAACAGTCACTGTGGCAAGGCAAGACTTTAGGAAGTGTTGCTTATGCCCCCATGCATTTGATTATGGAATACTTGCATGTTCCTTATGCATGACATGCATGACTATAGCAACCACATCTTTGGGTGTGTAGCCAAGCATCTGCAGCCAGAGGTATGAGAATTCATCCCTGCTGCAAAATACTCTTTTATTGTTTATTGAATTCAGGGTATGTTCTTCCTTACTACAATGTGAACTCCAGGAAACATTTTTCCCTGAGTCTTATCATGGTGCTAGTAGTTTCTAGTACCGAACTTGTTTTTGAGAAAATCCTCATTCATCATTCTGAATGTGTATGCTGCTTCATGGAGATTACCTACCGTCGAGCCAATCGCGAATCCCATCAAATGGAAGACTTATCCTCACAAAAGCAGAATTCTTGCAGGGTGCAGGGGGGACACAGCCCGAATGCCACAATTATCCCATTATCGAATCCGGTCATGTCGTCAGCAAGGTCTTGTCTGAGAAGGAGGTCTCTGTACCATCATGTCGCTTTGTGTTCGAATGGAGTTGTGTCTGGGATGATGTAGTTGTGTAGATTATCGGTGAGTCGTTGGATGGATCTTGCTCCTGACTGAACTGGTTCGCGGCGTGAAGACTCATTTGTTAGAGCAGTCCAGTAGGAGTTGTTGTACGGTGCGAGGTAGTAATTTGAAGGCTTCCGATTGTGGGGGTAGTACAAGAGTTGGGGGTTTGTTAGCCAAATGTGAACTGTGTTGATAGCTACCTTTTGGTGAGTCAATATTCTCCTGCGAATGAGAGAGAGGTCGCCACGAGGCCCGCCGAGAGTGTGTCGCGCAGTTTCATCTTCCCCCCATGCTTTGTTGATGATGTTTGGGGTGCAGGCATCAGCACCAATGAGGAGAAGCGTGAGACATGCAAGGATTTTTGCAATGTCTGTGAGGTTGCCTGGAGTTGAGTACGGTTTGCCCCGTATGTAATCATCCGTGTCAAAGTAGTACAGCAGTGCATCTAGATCTTGTAGAATCATGTTGCGGAATGTACTCTCCGTTTGATGATTTGCCCAAGTATCATCATCGAGACCAAGAACAAACCGGGTGAAATTGCGATACTGTACCTTCATCATCTTACAGTTGTGTCCTGTTTCTTCGTCAAGTTCAGTGCTTCCAGGGGGGAAGTCACCATCATCGATTGTGGTGGACACGGCTGTTGTTGAAAAAGCTCGGGTGCATAATACGCATTCATCTTCAAAGTAGTAGTCTTCGTAGCCGATGATTTGGCCGATGCGGCCGGAGACGACGCATTTTGTGGGGCGAGTGGTTGTCATCCAGCCGTTGGAGGGAAAGCTAATAATATTGGTGGGAGATGGAGCAATATAGGGAGATGGGCGTGACGCTTTGGACATTGTTGTTGGTGGAGAGAGGTCGGCAAGGTTTGGATCAGTGGAGACAGTGTAAACAGTCATGGTGTGGCGTAGACAAGAGGGGATGGGGTGGTGATGGAAGGTAGATGGTTTTTGTCAAAGATTATCGTTGGTGCGCGTTTTTTGTGTGATGCTTTTGAGTGGTCATTTTTGAGTGGAGTTTCCCGAAAAAAACAAGAAAGAGGGGAGAGTTGAGAACAAGAAGAACAGTGTGCCAGATGTGGATCATTTTGTTGATTTTTGTGTTTTCTTGGCGCCAACTATAAAGTCGTGTGAAGTAAAGCCTGAGCATTGTTGAGGAGCTGGAAGTGTGATGTTGTTTCTTCTAGTGTCATCCCAGTGGTGGCTCGAGTGTGTTCCCATTTGTCTGGATGATATAAGCATGCTAGACGTCTGTAGGCAAGTTTGACCTCCCTTTTGGATGCTCCCAGTCCGAGGCCGAGCATTTTTAGGGAGTCATAGACACAACGTCCAACCTGTTCAGGTATGTAGTCGTGTCCCTCCCCTGCTTGAGGAGGAGGGGGGGGTGCAGGTTGTTGTCAACGTGGTGGAGAGGGGGGTTTGCGGAGGGGAGGGGGGTGAATATTGCTGGTCATGTTGCTCATGTTGGTGGGGTGTTGTTGTACAGTTCGGTCTCCGTCGCGCTCGAGGGGGTGTTGGTGGAAAGGGTTGTTGATCAGGGGGGGGAGTATTGTGGTCTCTGGGGCTTCGTCGAGGTCGTGGCCATTCATCTGGATGGGGGGGAAGCACTGCATGCCTGTCAATGAGACAGGCTACAAGCTAGTTCCAGTACTGCTCGTGTAGGACTTCCTTGATCCAGTGCTTGAGGGAGCCATAATTATCGATGGTAACTTCTGGAACATTCGCAAAGAGGAGGCATAGATTCTTGACTATAAAATCCTTGTTGTGGAGGAACGGGCGCCTAACTTGTCTGGTGTGGTCGCAACATGCAGTTAGGAGTTGCTGAGCGGGTCTGTCGAAAGGACCACATATTGTTTTCCCAATGAAGTCAAGTTGGCGAGCCGCAATCATGTTGGACACACGAGGTATGTCATAAAACATGCGCCGCACATGTTCATTTTTTATGTGATCCTCACGTACTTTTGTGATTGACACTCGAAGTATGCGTCTGATATTGCGATGTAAGAAGACTTCGAGCTCGTTGGCAAGGACTTGTCGTATTGACCATGTCTCGCAACCCCATAAGAGTAGGTTCATGGGAATTGCGCGAAATAGAAGATATTTGCTCCAAATGTCCAGATGCGGCGAGTTCCATATGTTCTTGAGGGCGCCCATCAATTGGGTGGCTGCTGTGACGCAGTTCTCGATGTTAAGTCATCACAGAGGCTGAAAGATATGAAGGACCCAAGGTACTTGAAATGACGACAAAAGGTGACGAGACCATCAGCAACCCTGATCGGAGCTGTTTCCTCAAGTTTATCGTAAAGAAGACCTTCCCGCTCGAGTTTTGTTTTCACTTTTTCTTCGTCAAGTTCGTTATCATTTACGTCAATATCATTCTTTTCATCTTCAATGGTATTTCCAGCACTGGTGGTGTTCTGTTGAAGAGCAGGAAGGTGTGAATCGAAGAACTGGGTGGGGGGAAGAAGACACATTCTGTTTTGGAGGGGGAATCACTTCTGCCAATGTGCATCTCCAAGCCAAAGCGCGCGAAGTGTTTGTAGATGAGTTCAAGCCCTTTTTTTAAGTCTGCACGTGACATGAATATAAAAGCTCCATCGTCAACATAAAGACACTGCAAGATCTCAACCACATTGAGGGAGCGCAAGTGGCAGTCCTTAGGTGAGTGTCCACGTATTTTCCCTCTTCCATTTACAAGCTCTGTGCCAACTACCGACCACATTGTGCAGACATTAATGAGTGCATTTTTCCATTCAGTTTCAAGGGATTCTGCGAAGGCAGACATGAGGAAGAGAAATAGAACTGGGGCCATGTTGTCACCTTGTCTTGCACCTACAGACTGTTCGAGTTCTTGGACCTCTTTTTCTATTTTCAAATCAACCACCAAATCCTGATATATTCTTTCTAATGCTGAGACAAAGCGTGGTGGGGCTCCATATCTCTTGAGGATGGTGAGTAGTAGCTCATGGTTAGCAGTGTCATCTGCCTTGACAAGGTCAACAAATGCAACATAGGATTGTAAGTTGTGATTTTTTCGCATTGTCAAAAGAGTTTTGAGAACAAAGAGTCCATCTCGGCATCCTAGTTCTGGCGTCCCTCCAAATTGGAATTGTGTTCCATGTTCATGGAGTAGTTGGAAAGCGCGCCCGTTCATCACTGAGCTATATATTTTGGAGCAGACATCCATTAGCATTAATCCCCACCACTTGTTAGGGTCCGAGAGATCACCACTTTTGGGTACTGGCACGCATTGGCTACGGTGCCATTGTTCATGATCAGTCAGTCCTAGGAAAAAATCATTGCAGTGCTTGTATACGTGACATAGGTTTGCAGCAGTCATGGCCTTAAATGCTTCTGGAGGTACTCTGGTGAGTCCCGGTGCTTTGGTATTCTTCAATTTTTTCACTGCTTTCATGAATTCGTTCCTTGTGATGGGGTCATTCAGTTCCCAAAGGATACGTCGCTGTGGTATATGTTCCACATATTCAAAATTGACTGGACGATGATTGTTGTACACACATTGGAAATGGGGTGCAAAAACGGACATATTGTCAGCAGCGTTACTCGCTCGTGTTCCATCAGGTAGTCGCATTGCCATTGTTGGACGACATTTGTGATGTGCAGATTCACCTTTGGTGAGAAGGCGAATGTGTTCCCAAGCTAGACGTGGTTCCATGTTCATGTCGTGAATTTTTTGCCAAATGTGGGCATACCATGTAGCTTTAGCGTGAGATATCGCATGGGCCACATGTCGATTCAGTTGTTTGAGATTGGTGCGAAGGGCGTGTTGTATGTCAGCAGAAAGGTGATGACATTTGTTGGTGGTGTGGAGGACTTCATTGCGTTCTTTGAGAAGAGGAGCGAGCGTGGCATGACTCATTTGAAACCATCCATTGCATTGATGTTTCTGGTAGGTTGCAGTGAGTTTGCCAGCTTGCAGTATGGTTTCTTGATAGTCATCATAACCGATGTCAGGGGTAGTCAGTGAGAGGAGGTGTTCATTATAGATCATGCGAGTGTGTTTGTCAGTAAGTATCTTCGCCCAATCAATGGTGCCACAGCTAATAGTGCTTTTGGTCTTGTATTTAACAGATGTGAGAGCGATGTGTAGACACACCGCTCTGTGATCACTTGTTACTCTGTGGAGAATCATCTTACAATCATGGATGCATTTGTGTAGGGATTGTGAGCAGACAAAGACATCATGCATACTTGGTATGCCATCTGGATGGTGGTTTGTTGGGATGCTGGTGTAGGTGGCATAATCTTCGTCCCGATGTTTAAAGAAGGTGTTTTGACTCGTAGGTTATGAGAGGCAAGGATGTGGGTAAGATTTTCACCACGTGCATTGTTTCTTGGTATACCATGTGGACCGAGCACGTGTTGATGTTCGTTACAAGTGCGAACTCCTATTCGTGCATTGATGTCTCCGCTGATGATGATTTGTGTATTACTGTTGATGGAGTTCAACCTCGAATCAAGGGTTGTACAGAATTTATCATGACGTCGGTCATTACACGGGAAGTAAGCTGTGATGAGGGTCATCGTAAGTGATTTCCCTTTGATTCTTCTGCCCCTTGTGTCAAATGACTCAAATTTCAGATTAAGGCGAAAGAAGCGACCTTCAAAACCTTCGTCGGGATCGATGGTAGTAGGGGGGGTGATCCTGCTAGTTTCCACGCATCATAGAATGGGGGGGAGAGTATGATTGCCACACCTTTGTGGAGGTGTTGGCGACCGGTTGCTCCTCTAACAGCATTATGACAAAAGACATGATATCCTCCAATTTCGGTGTCGAAGTTGTCGCCTTCTTCCCATGTTTCTTGGAGAAGCCATGCTCCTACATCATGTGCTCGCATATGGTCAATGATGTATTCCAATTTCATCAGGTCTGGTGGTGCATCTACGAGAATGTTTCCGTCATTATCATGCGGGCGCCGCCATAAACCGCGCGCATTCTGAGTGTAGATTGTTGTCATGGTGTGTTGTTTGTAGTTGATATTTGTGATGCTATTGCACATGGATTCATGGGGTTGTAGATGGTGGTTGGGGGGGTGGTCATTGTCAAAGGAAAGGTTCATTGTACAGCCATGAGAATCTTCATTTTGTGGATGTGATGGCGATGGCGGCAAGGGGGGGCGTAGGGTAGTGAAGGGCCAGGGGCCATCATGGTAATTGTCATTGTCAATCCCACCACGTAGGTGGAGAGGTGAAGACATTGATGGGGGGGAGTGCATGGGTGTTGTTGGGGGGATGGATGGCTCCGATTCGTCAGGTAAAATTTCCAAGAGTGCGTCATTGGTGTGGTGTCCAATTGGTGGTGGTGTGTCATTGGGAATATCAGTATCATTCTCATTAGCGATCAGATTGGCGATGGCTTCAGTAAGGAAAAGATCCAACATGTCGAACTCTTGTACCTCTTTGTTGACCTTGTGTGAGAGGGAGGTAAGGATGTGCTCGAATGGATTCGATGTGTTGTATGTTGGTTCATCCTCAACTGTGTCACGATCAAGGGAGTCAATCTTGTCACAGAGTTGTTCGTCAGCAAGATGGAAATCAAGAAGGTCACGGTCAATGCGTATTGAAATATCACTGATGTAGCGAGAGATTAAGTCTTCGTAGGAGGTAAGGTGTGGCAAAGATAATGGTATCGGTTGTGTTGTGAAAGAGATGTTGGGTAGGAAGTCAGCAGCAATGTTTGTAGGCATTGCAGAATTGGCAAGGAGAAAATGATTGCAAAGAAGAAGCCATGTAATCGATGATCGTTTTCGGTAGCGCATTGTGGGTGTTGGGGGTGGAGGAGTGCTTAACCGCTTGTGTCGTCGTCGACGTTGTCTTGTTGGGCCGAGGGAGCTATGTGGGGGGTGATGGGATATTTTAGGCGACAAGCCTTTTTCCCATCGACGCAAAGATGTATCTCTTCCCGTAGTGATGGTGGTACTCAGTGGCAACTTGTGCGTTTGATGGGGTGGAGACAGGAGAGCGGGCAACGCGGGTGTGGCAGCGCTATGGTTGGGCGCATTTCGGAGGATTGTTAAACAAACCATATCTAATTCCTACGTAGAGAGTCAGTTTTTTGGGTATTTTTGTGCCAATGACCATGGCGCGTGGCGGAAATGTTAGCCTGGCAAAATCAGGACCGTGGCCAGTCCTCCGCTGTTGATATCTTGTAATACTCGTTTAAATACCGATGGGAATCATTGTGGCTACTCGGATCGGCGCGTACGAGGGCAACGATCAACGACTAGTAGGATGTGGTAACTCACATACTAAATTACACTCCACGGCTGCTTGTATCCTAATTCAGAGACCAGACATAATAAGCCAATTTTATGCAGTCACCCAATAATAAAATGACCAAGAGAAATAATTATTGTTACGTTTTGAACCAGTACCGG
>JALLBA010000602.1:0-15780 GCA_036939675.1 Cyclostephanos invisitatus
CCGGGGGGATGGCATCCGACGTCGGCAAGGAGTCGAACGAAGGGCTATCATGGTGGGGGGCCGGTTCCCAAAAAAACTAACTTGTCTTTCGGGTCGGCCCCATTACGTAGAACCTGGTACAGGTCCAACGGTAGGACCCGAATGGCTAAGTAAGCTGGTACCTCCGTCCCTCCGACCGCCTGCGGCCCTACCGGTTAGTAGGTAACGATACCTATGATACGTCTACTAGGTAGTTTGGAACGAACCATGACATTCAAGTCACTACCAGTAGAACAATTTCTTGCCAACCTTGCGGCCAAGCAGCCTACTCCTGGTGGAGGCGCTGCAGCCGCCATCGGGGCATCCATAGGCTCGGCCGCCGCGAGCATGGCAGCATCATATACACAGCGAAAGAAAGACAAGGAAAGCGGTGCCGCCGACAGGGCCGAATCGTTGATCACTGCGATGGAGGTATCGCCTTTATTGCAGGCAGCCGACGACGATGCCGTCGCGTATGCGGACTTGCAACGCACTTGGGGCAAGGAAAGCAACGCCATGTCTTTGGAAGAAAAGGCTGCTATAAAGGCCCGGGCGCTTGCGATTCCGACGAATTTACTGGAAACATGCCACTCTCGAATACTTGGGATTCATGATTTTCTGCCTCATTGCAATCCAAACATAACAAGCGACGCCAAGGTTGGGATACATCAACTGGCAGGTGCCGCAAGAGCTGCGTATCAAGTGAGTGATGATGAATCTCACCGTATAATTTGCTTGGGCAACGTGTGATTAACCTCATCTTGCTCTCTTTTCTCTTTTTCGGCAAATGAGATAAGACTGTGTTGGTAAACTCTCCGCCGGAAGAGGACAAGATTCGTCTCATGAAATTGTTGAACGAAATACGGACGATGGAAGATGAGATCTTGAAGTTAGAGTGTTGAATGAAGGTTGAAGGCCAGTACATAAGATCTGATGTTGGATTGTTGAATGGAAGGCAGACGCCAGTTTATGTTCGTCGATCAAGATGATAATTGATTTGTGCCTATTTAACTTACTAATCCTCACGAAGTACTTTTGTCTATGGGTGGGATCGGGACCACTCAAATTACAGAACGTGCTCTCCGTCCAGATATCAAAGGAGTATCCGACGCACCTTTCGTCAAGAAACAATCGGCTCATGTCCGCTCCAATGCGAACATCAACGAGATAATCCTTGCTGGTGTTGCCATACCCCTCTGAACGGGCGCGCGAAACTCCTCGTCTGGCGCAATCGTTCCAGAACACGTCCTTGCCGATTATCGTCTCGCCGGATGTTTTCACGATGGGATCCTAAGGGCTTGACGAAGGCACCGTGTAGTAGGCATCCCTCAATATTCTTTTCCCCGTCATGTGATCCTGGTACTGTTCGTGATAATGCAGCCGGGTGGGTCGCATCCCCAGGCAGTCGTCCGTCCGCATTGTCAATAGGCCCCCGCGTCCGTTCCGCCGTGTACGGACTGTGCGCCACTACAACGTATCTCTGGGCTAGATAGTTGGCCGAGAGCGCCCACCTTGCGCACTTTGAGTCCATCTTTTCCCTCAATGCGACATGATCGTCGATTTGCTGCGAATCTTCTTGGCGGAATTCCCATTTTTTGTTTGACGCGCAAAAATATTCGAGAGTCGCTGCGTAGGAGAAGAAGGAATCAGTATTTCCACACGTAACTCAGACAACCATCACAAACAAAAAATGATAGGATTCCCCTCTGTGACTATTTCGGCGCCGACAACAAATTCGAACGAGTAGGCGCGATGGTCTTGCCGCTACTACAAGCTTACCTCATCTACGTCTCGTGTGTGGTCGTTTTCGTGGCGTGTATATTCCTCATCGCCGATGTCTCCTCCTCCTCTTTTGACGACCCCACGCCTCGTCGACGCAGCTGTCGCGGTAGGAGCAAGAAGATAAAGTCACCGCGAGAAGGGAAACATCAAAGCATCGGCCATTCTCCTACCATCGGCCTCGAAGATCATTCTATGCGCCACTCTTGTGGCAAAGAAAATTTTCCCAAGCAGCTAGTGAGCGACGCAAACTATGAAATGACCAGCAGCATCGCAGTCGGAGAGAGGTCTTTCCATGTCACCGTAGAAAAGGTGGAATCTGCGCTCGCCGTCGCTGCATCGCCACCCGACTACTCAAGTATTATTTCAATTCAAAGTTGTGTTGGTAACGAGGAATCTAACAATCTCAACGATGGCCAGAGTATCCAACACGCTGACCAACTTGCAGCTGAAACCGTGAAGAAAAACTCATGTAAAAATGATCATATCGAGGAAGCGGACGAGCATAATTCTCCGAGCTTAAGAAAAAGTTACATCGATTGGACACCTCCCAGTGCGGAGACAATCCGTCCCGAGATTTGCAAAACGAACATGTTGCTTCAGGAATCCCTCAAGACTCGTCCAACATCCCAGTGCGCTTGGTGGCTGACCGTTCTCGTATCGAATGGCGTGTATGACATTTACCAAGCGTCTAACCAAAGAGCCACGCTGAGCCTGATTGGCGACTTGGGCATCCCACATGATGTCGTTGACGGCATGGATCCGTCACAAAAAGAAAGAAGGGATTCTTTCTTCAAAATCAGCGGCATTCGTGGTAACTATCCTCAGATCTTTTTGACTTCCACGGATGGAGATGAGCACCACTTCCTTGGTGGATACGATTGGTTGAATAATATTGACGTCAAAGATTTGGAGACGATAGATGCACCTGGCAAGGACGAGCCAAGTTATTGTCCTGTAAATAGAAATGCCAAATATCCACGAGACCAAGCTCGACACTTCTCATCTCGAAAGGAGCTTACGACTGAGTAGAAATCCTTGGATCTTCTTGATCGCAAATATTCTTCAGTGAAAATGATGGGGGGAAGGAACATAGGTCTCACTGGCGGCTTTGTAAGTCGCATAAGAGATGTTGCTGGCTTGAAATTGTTTGGTTGTGTTCAAGAGTAATAGATTCGGCCAAAGGAATGGCTGCATTGACGTCAGTGCGCACCTCCTGAACCTTTCCGACGCATCACGAGACCCTTGTCAAAAATGAAAATCTGTTATGCAGGTCCAAATCTACTAGCAAAAAGTGTGACGTTGTTAACAAAATTGCTAGACAAATCTACTAGCAAAAAGTGTGACATGACACACGGAGACTGAGTAGGCCTGCCCCACTCCGGTGAGGGACAGACATACGTGTTGATCAACAACTTTAGCTAGATAAATCCATGAACAAGGGAGGTGGTCGAAGGCCGAAGAAAGAGGAAAGAGGTAGATCTTGGTAAAATTCGCCCCTGTAGCCCCTCTACAGGGGGCCTGGTACAACTGTAATATCAGAATCCCCCTGCCTTTCCCCCCTCAAAGTAAAGAGCAAAGAGAGAGAGAAAGAGAGAGAAACATGACCGAACGATACGGCAATCAGGATTACTGGCACGAGAGGTACCATGGGTCGGTCAGCGGGCCCGGGATGAATCCACCGGGCGTGGGCGGAATGTACTATGGGTCGTATTACGGTGGCCCGCCGCTGTTCGCACAGCAGATGGGAATGATGGCGGATGGGGGAGGCGTCGGGGGGGGAGTGATGTGGCACGGCATGGGAGTGGGAGGAGGGGGGGCGTGGACGGCCCCGCACCAGTACCAGGGTGCCTCGCATCACTACCCGGTCGGCGGCCCTGGGATGAATCAACCGGGCGTGGACGGAATGTCGGCCAGTGGCGTCGTCCCATCGGCCCCGGCGCCGCTCGTGTCCAAGGCGCTGGTCATCACCGACAAGGACGGCAATCCCATCGACTTCTCGAGGGGAAAATTGACTTCGCCGGCGACGATGACAACGAATCAGGCCGTCCACTCCAACCCGTTCACGACTCCGGAGTACCTCGAGAAGCCCGCCAAGATGATTGAGGAGTGTACTGTCAATCCTAATGAGGACCCTCACGTAGACGGCGTCACGGGTGTACACGTCGCAGCTGAGGAGGGACATCTCGAATGCGTCGATCTTCTCATTGATGCGGGAGCGGACATTACAGTCCTCGACAAGGAGGATAGGACACCATTTTTGCTCACGGTCAAGTGGAATTACGACAAGGTCGCATCGGCCCTCGTTAGGGAATTTTCGGCACACACCGTCGAGCAAGACCGTCGAGCCTGTGAGTTCGACATGAACCTCGATGGCTTGCTCGAGACTGATCCCACCATGTCCTTCGGCCTCGGTCAGACAGGTTCCCTCTTATTCGGCCTCAGTCTTGGTACCAGCAGCGTCGACTGTCCTCGTGATTTTTTTCAAGCCAACTTTTCCCACCCTACCGCTGGGGAAGGGGTTCTTTATTTAAGAGGTGGAGTTGACGATTCCAGTTCGGCGGAGATCCGTCGGTCTGTAAGAAGCAAGACGACAATCAATTATTCTGGCATGATGGATGACGACAATGATAACGACGATAACGACGATGATGTCGAAGTCGACTATGACGATGACGTTTATGATGACGATATCGATGACGCATCATCATCATTGTTGTCATCTTCTGTTGACCAATTTGGCGATGTTGCAGCGGCAAGACGAACACAAACTTATCGAGATAAATATGAAGGAGTAGCTGTCAAGAAGAGAAATGTGTCTACAAAATGTGGCGATGTTGCAGCGGCAAGAGGAACAAAAACTTATCAAGATAAATATGAAGGAATACCTGTCAAGAAGAGAAAGGTGTCTCCAAAACCACAATATCCTCGATTGAATATATTCAGTCATCCTGACTGTAAACCACTGACTCGTCAAGAAAAGAAAGCTCGAGTGACTCTTGGATTGATGTCGCAATCCGATCTCACTATTTCACAGGGATCTCAAAGTACCTCAAAGACACAATTGCGTCGTACGAATGAAACCGCACGCACTATCCTTCTTCAGCGTTATGAACCAAATAAAGAAGTTGATGTTGCGGAAAAAAAAAGTTGGCCAGGTTTTCAGAGATATCACAGAATAGTGTTCAAACACATTGATGAGTATGCCAAATTCAATCGAAAATATGGGAGCCATTCTAAGGAATATAGAAAAACTATGGAAAGTTTGATATCAAAAGTGATAAATGGAGTATATCCTGGAAAATTCCTGACTAGCGCAGACCCAATCACTGATTTCAGATCAATAATATGTGATGAGAAGATAATACGAAAAAAAATTCGAAGAAGCTTCGGAAACCTTCGAGGGTACCATAGCAAGGGAAATCTTGAATTCGATGACAATAATAAAACAACAACCATGAATAACGAATACTTCATGGAAGCAACAAATACCATGACTAATGAACCACATAAATATGTCATTGGGAAAAACTATTTTGGCGAAAAAACAAACATAATCACCGAAGAGCAAGTGTTGAAATGGTGCAAGCGAGGGCCCACTTATGAATCAAATCTACCGACTTGGGTGAAATGCAGGGATGTCCAACACCCTAATGGAAAATGGTATCGAGTGCCCGATGAGAAATGTCAAGTCAGAAACTTGAATATTGTATCAGATTTTGGTTTTCGACCAGATGGATCTTCGCCACTGAATCTAAAGACAAATGTTGAACTTAAATCTACAAGAAAAATGCCATCAATCAACAAATCGGATGGGGGAAAACAAACAGCACTACCTGTACATGTAGTGGTGGCTTTACTGTTTGGAGCTCCCAATAATTCAGGAATTGCTTTTGATCCAAATTTAGAAGTAGGCCATATCATGGAAGGAGACAAAGGCAAGACGACAAAAATGTCAATGACAATTACAAATCTACAATTCCTGACAGGTGCCCAAAATAAGGACAAATACCATAGATGGAAAAAGACAAAGATACCACATGTGTCCAGGAAGGATTAGTTTTCACAGTAATAATGTGGGTGTAAATTTGGTTTTCACAGTAAAAATGTGGGCGTAAATTTAGTTGATTAAAACTATTATTGAATCAGTCCTGTTGTACATAGGTGCCGGAACAGGCATAGCGCCGCTACGATCGCTCATAATAGTCTCACATATTTTTACGTGATTCTTATAGGTATTCTTGCATCACCGGGGATATTAGGTATTTATTTACCAGGTGCTTTACGATCGTTAGCAGTCTTAATCTGTCCTCCACCACCACCATATCCACCAAAGAGGTCGTACATGTGTTGAATGGTCATTTCCTCTTTATTTCTCCGTCCTCGAGGCATGGCAACGAAGAAGGGCGGGGTTTCTCTACGCCTCAGTCCTACTGGCGTTTTTTTGTCCCCCGATAAACGCAATTCTTCTTGTGGAATCAGTCCTACTCGAATGAAGAAACGACGGATGACGGATCCATTTGGCTTCAGCGACGGATGATCGAGCACATCATTCAGCACTTCGTCGCATAAGTTATCGATTCGGGCGATTTGACGTGCTCCTAAAAAGAAAGTTTTGTACCTGACTTGAGTAAAGAATTCAATCAATACACGGACATCCATGTCCGGAGAGTGTTCAATCCCAATTGCCACTACCCTATTATCCTCCAATAGGCTACGAGCCGATTCTAGAACTTGCAGCTGATTTGAAAATTTCATCCCATCAACGTGCAGATATGGTACAGTTATCTCTCCTTCACCATCGTCTTCTTCCTCGAATGGCAAAAGTGCCCTGAGGTTAGGATAGGGACGTGTCCCATCAGGCAACAAAGTGGTATTCGTGCGCATCATTTTTCTGTTCTTCACAGATTTCAGTCGCAGCTCAAGTGTCTCACGATCAGGAACATCTACCTCCATACCCTCCAGCACCTCATCGTCGTCCATGTCATCTCCGATATCTGGAAGACCGGCAATATTTCCGGAACGATCGTAAATTCGCACCCTGTCATTACCTTTGAAACGCTCTTCTATACTTTCAAGGGTTCCGTACCCAAGCGCCAAAGCAGCATTTCTTCCAGCATCTTCATGTGGTAACTCATCCGAAGCTATGACGTGAACAATAGTTTTATGCTTTCCTCTCGGGGGCCAATGTCTCACTGCATCATAGGCCAAATGACCTGAGTCTCTCACCTCCGCAAAGATGACGTGTTGCCTAATTTTTGTGTTGCTCCGAAAACTGTCTGCGACAGCTTCCACGAAACGGCTAATGACATGAACTTGACCTTTGGTGCGATAAGAACCCTCCACAATCGTCACAGGGGGGCTTGTTTTGGGCGTGCCATCTTTATTCTTTTCGCCGGGTTTGATGTGGACATAGTCAGGGTCATACTCATCGGGGGGTTGCTTCTCAATGAAATAGTTCATGACGCAGTTCCTGCCTGCTAAATTCCTCCTAGCTACATTCTTTTGTCCTGGCAAAGCCACTCCGGCAGACCAGTTCCATATTTTGGGTCGTGTTATCCTGTCAGCCAGAGGAGGGAATACTCGTCTTGATGAATAAATCAGAAAAGAAATTAGTAGAAATAAGCGAAGGATTCGGACAGAAGATTTGGCTGACAAAAGATTCTGTAGTATTTGCCCTTCGCTGGAGCCAAAACCATGATACTGCTTCTTTTGCGGTGCAAGTTCATCCTTTTCCGAAGTTCGACCCAGAAGTAGCGAGAGAATTCGCCAAGACTGTGAGAGGAAATTAGAAGCTGCTGAGGAGTAAGTAGTTGGTGAAAATTGTATGTGAGAACCCCCCCCCCATTCGTCACCACCGTAAGCATTGCTGAAGACTTTTGAATTATGTTGCGACTTTCGTCGCTTTCTAATCTCCATCAAGGGATGGATTTGCGTGGTAAGTTCAGCCGGCCCTGTCTTCCCGACGACAAAACCGTTGCCATCGTAGGTGGGTCTCGAATACCCTGCATTATGACCCTTAGGGAATGCTTGTGCCTCGACGACGCCGTGAGGATGTTTTGCCGTGGCATCGGGGCTACCTCCGGGAACGCGGTTTTGGATCGAATTTTCACCTGCATGCTGTGGACGCAGTCTATTACTGTTTCTGCTTGATCCTCCGTTTCCCCCGGAGGTGGTCAGGGAGCGACCATTGCTTTCTGACGGTCCCCCTTCGCCGATCAAAGTCCTCCGTCTCGCCGTGCCATGAGGAAGAGAATTATTCGGATTCAAGGCAGCGTTTGTGGCGGCGGCTCCTTCGCCATATGGATCAAACCGCTCGGACCGGAACGGCGGCATAGTAGTGCCTCATACACTATGGTGCTGAAATTAATGAGAGAGGGGGAAAAACAGTCATTCGGGCTGAGATATCGGTCATTTCGGGGTGGTCACGAATTGGACCCGGAGGAAGAAGGACAGACAGGCTAAAAAAGAGATATGAGAAAGACAAAGGTTGAACGTCAAATTTGTCGTGCAGATCGTATCGTACAATATGTACCTATCGAACAGAAAGCGGCCCTGGTTGGTTAACAAAACGCAAAACACCACACCATAATATTGTTATCATCCTATGGTCGCATTAAACCCACGTCGAACTCGTTAAAGCTAAAGTATGGACGTGAAACCTTACCCGAACCTGGGGCTGCAATTCAATCCTACACAAGATCATGGTCACGGAACTTTGAACGGTGAATCGCAAGAGATTATTGTGGACTCTACGGGGGCAGCCGTTGTCGTTGGTGACGTCGAGTCTGACAACGGAAGGCTTCCGTTGGCGTCGCAAGCCAGCAAGGGTGGCATTTTCCCCATTTGGCTGAGCAGCTCACCTCCTAAAATGAAAGCATTGTTAGGAATCGTAGCTGTAGTGTTCCTTGTCTTCGTTTCCGTAATGATGGTTGGAGTGTTACAATCCGCTCCTTCGGCCGTCAGCGTGGAATCCGATCAAAACAAAGTGACGGATCCTGTTGAATCTACGTCGACTGATCCCGTGTCGATGTCTGAGGTAAACATTTTGCTATCGGATTTTTTAGAAGCGAAAGTTCCGACCTTCTCCGATGGAATGACGTCTCCAGAGCTCGAAAATTGGAGAGTCGTTGAGGACCATATCGAAAGCACGATTACTGCGTCATTGATGGATAGTCTTCCAGAAGGTTACTCAGTAGAGTCGGTACAAGTTGATAAATTTGATGGATATACAATTCACAGCGTTGGAAATAGAAAAAGAACCCGGCAAATCCAGGAGAACTCGGACACAAAACATACGGTGCTATATTCGTCATCGGTTAATGCCAATTGTAAAGTAGCTGATTGCTCTGCTGCTTTGGATGTTGTAACTGGCGTTACTTCTGAATTATCTAAATTGGAATTCCTTCGGGTGTTTGCTGAAACGGAAGCCCCAACTGAGAGTCCACTGATATCTACGCTTCTTCCTACGACATCAACAATGTCGCCATCAACAATTGCGCCAACGAAGTTGGATACGACTCCGCCAACAACTGTGAGCCCCACATCGAGTGGCCCAACTGAAATTCTGATTCTTTCAGATCGGGAAGACGATTGTGCTAAGGACGAACCGTGCGGGATGTGCACAGGAGAGGAACCTTGTGGGAAGTGCCTTGGTAAGCTTTCAAGTTGCACGTGTTCCCTGCCGGGTTCGATTCCATTCACTAACTTTTTTCGATTTCAGGGGCATGCATTGCCGACGACGCTTGCGAGGAGGGATTATTGTGCTTCCAACGGATAGGGTATGAGCCCGTTCCTGGTTGTGTAGGTCCTGGAATTCCAGCGCAAAGCTACTGCTACGATCCATTTGCAACCGGTCTAAATGTGACATACCTCTTGGGTGTTGACGAAGAATTTACCTGTGACAGAAAAACTCCTTGTGAGAAATGCGGCGGTGGATGCTTTCAGAATGAGGATTGCGTAGAAGGCTTGTTCTGCTATTACAGAATTGGCTTCGAGCCAGTGCCAGGATGCGCCGGCCAGGGAATATACGGTTCACATTATTGCTTTGATCCAGCTGATCTTATAAGCTCCTAATTTATAGGTTGACGACTATTTCGTGACAGCTTCAACGGCAACTAGGACGGGGTTGGTTTAATGTGGGCCGTCGGAAAACAATCTAAATATCTGACGAGCAGTCTGACACCACGCTACGCACTCTCTTAGGTTAATTCTTGATGCACTTGACTTCGAGCCGTAAAACTACATGAAATCTCCTCAAGATAGACAAAGCAAGCTGTAATGTTTTGGCATTAGCAGTTATCAAACGTTCTAGTAAAGAGTCGTAGAGCGTGCTTCCCCCATAAAAGCCGTTTTCAATCTCCGTAATTTCCATTCAGATGCAACGATGAATACAACACAAAGAAGAAACAAATGTTGTTCTTTTACTGTTATGCCATCTGTGTAATCGTAGAATGAATACGTGAAATCTTCTTGATCAAGTCATAGTGCAGGCTTAATTTGAGCTAGAATTGAGAAGACGCATTCGCTGTCTCGATCTAAACTGACTGCTGTACCCTCCTCCAACTGTGTCGCCATTTTCATCGTCGGACGAATCTCCGTCATCACGCCCACGCTTCTTGTGAAGGTTTCCATTCGATGTCACCACTGGACGGCTAGCGGGGAGGGGATTGGCACGCAAAGTTGACAGTGCCATTTCAGTGTGATGCGGTGGTGGCTTGACTGTGCTTCTTCCAAACTTGGCCACGGGAGGTAAGAGCAGTAAGAGGGGACGAAGCCACTCTGGAATGTTCTGGAGGGCGAGGGCATTGGCAGCTGCTTGTCCTGCGGCTCCGGCGGTGCGTTCACGCGATGACAGGAGTTTGCCTGAGGTGCCAGTGATGCCCAAATTGGAGCCGGCTAGTCCCAACGCCGATGCCGCCGCTCGAGTACGACTCTCGCGTTGGAACCGTAGTCGCTTCACATAAGAAGCATCGCTCGGACCGCCAACATCGTCTCCCCATAGATCTGACAATATACCACCCGCCATGAGGGAGGCGCTCGCTGCCGCTGCAAAGTCTAAGCTTTTAAAGGAGCTGTCAAAATCGCCGTTGCCGATGGCACCCGTAACAGTCAAGACATCAACCAGCCGTCCCATGCCATTGGCAATGCGACTTGAAATATCATATCCCTCAACGCGTGTCAGTTGTTCATTCAACGAACTTTTTTGAACGCCTGTACCGAGGTTACGATCGTCGTCGTCTTCGGGAGGACCATCCCCACCCATGACAACGTCCTCATTGTTGGGGCCGTAAAGCGCACGTCGACGACGAGCCTCAATGGACGAGATGTCTGCCAAAATGTTGCCCTTATTGTTGCGGGAAGAAAGAATGGATTCGAACTTCAGCATCATGTCCCACAGCGGACGCTGCATTTCTCTTTTTCTTGAGATTACTGCTGCATCTGATCCTCCAGTGCCAACAGAGATTATAGCTTCCTCTTCTTCACACGCCGCTACAGCTCGCATCAATAGGCTACGAAGATTTTCCTCATCTTTGAGCTCAAGGAGTAAGTTCGCATAATGAAGAACATACGGAGGATTCGATAGAAAAGTGCGGTGTTTCCGAAGCCCCAACTCATAGATCCGTGCCGCAACATTCGGGTTTTTGCCGAGACGATGTTCCATGATGGCGTGTGCTGTGTAGAGGTGCCAGGTGATGAAGCCGCTGTTTGCAGTAGCAGAAGATTGAGTCTTATCACCATTTGGGGGTAAGGCTCCCACAGATTCCTTGAGACGATTAGTCACCATACGACGCTGATGTGCTGAGAGCCCGATAACGGCACCATCGATCTTCTCAGTAGCGTCACTTAATCCGATGTCTTCCTTCTTAAGGGTGGACGCTGCCGACGACTCATTCTCATCGTCGAAACTTTTGTCCTCCTCCCGCACTTTCAATGTTCGACGCGCATGACCAAACACAGCCCGTGCGGCATTGACACCCTTGTGACGTCGAACCAAACGCTGCAAGAGGACAAATCCTAGCGTGGTGGGCGATCGATGAACGAATCGTTTCAATACCTCAATACACCCACCCATATCACCATCCTTGTCATCCTTACTGTCTGAGTTGCCACCCAAGTGACGTTCGAGTATCTCTGCCTGCGCTAGCGCCAGCAAAGCGCAGTCCGGAAGTGATTCCATGCCGAGGGACAAAATGGCGATGGCGCGCAATGCATTGCCCCCGGATTTCCACTCCCCAGCCACGGCCGGTGCAATTAAAGCCGCCGACGATGCGCTCGTTCCACCTCCTCCAAGAATTGGTCCGTTCGATGCAGCAGAAGACGCGCTTGTCGCCGCGGTGGAGCCACCGTGTAGTAATTCCCATTGGCTCCACTCGTACCAAACTTCTGGATGCCTAGCGAACGTGCAAACTTCCTCGGAAAAGCTAGCCCGCACTCGCATCGCCAGCTCGGACGCACTGAGACGCTCGGGATTAGTCCGTTCGTACGCCGAGCGACGGCGCCACTTCGACAGCGTCCTCAGCTCGTCCTCCATCCGTACAACAAACTCAGCCTCGGAGGTCGGCTTGCCCACAGACATGCCGGCGATGTGCCCCGTCCCCCCGTGGGCAACCTCGGCGCCGAAGTCGTCGTCGGCATCAAGGGCAGAGGTCGTCGTCGTTCCCCCCACCCCACCCCGCGAGGTCGATCCCATACCCCCGGAGCCTCCGCCCCCACTCATCATCCCGCCGACAGAGCCACCTACCTCGCATCCCACGGGAGGCACGGCCAGTCGCCCCATCATCAGCTCCCTGGCATTCCAGACCCTGTTTCTCTCCAGATAAATGCTGCGCGCGTGCTGATATCGCGGCTGCCATTCCGCGATTAGCACGCTTCCCAGGCTCTCGGAATGTGACCGTTCGAAAATTTCGTACTCCTGCCAAAATTGATCCAGACCAGTCATGGGATGGGTGATCCCGCGCTGGTAGATGGAGCGAAGCTGACTCAACTGCCTCTGGGAAGTGGAGTGGTCGTGCGCCGGGTCGGGGGGGGGCAACACTGGCGGACTAACCCCGGGGGGGTACCATCGAACGAGGGATAGGTACACCGGGGCGTAATTGACGACGTCCGTCCAGGACTTGACGTAATTAATGTACCGCTTCCACACCAAGTGATTGTTCTGCGAGAATCCCGCGCCCCTGTCGAGAGCGGACTCGTATGCGCGTACCACGGCCTCGCGCATCCCCTCCTTTCGATCCCGGTAGGCCAATCGCAGGGTCTCTTCGTACTGCCGATGGAGGACGCTTGGCTGCTGCGCGAGGCCGGGGACGTATCCGGGGGGGGCGGGGGGGATCGATACCGCGATGGAAACGGACCTCGCCGCGTCCCTGGACCGCCACCGGATGTAGAGCAGCCACAGGTCCACGGAATGCCGGGCGAGGCCACCCACGATCGTTCGTGCGCCATCGACAGCGGTCGCGCGCCCGACATCGATCACCTGACCGGGCGCGATGCTCCCGTGGAGCGCGGGGGAACCGTCGGGGCCCACGCCAAGGCACAGTCGGAATATCCCGTCGATCTTGTCCTCGCACGACCTTTGTCGCGCGGTTTCCTCGGCGGCCGCGACGGGATGCATTAAAAGCGAGGCGGGGGACGATGCCACGCCCTGATCGACGGTGGTCAACGCCGGGTCGGACAGGGCCGACCCTCCCCCCGCGCCTCCGATACCCCCGGCGGGGCCGCACTGCTCCTCCTCGTCCGGGGTGAGCGCGCTGAGTCGCAGGAGCATCTCCACGAGCTGTACGTAGTGCGTCACCGCGTAGGGGAAGTGATGCAGCAGGGCGCCATAGCACGC
Source organism: Cyclostephanos invisitatus (assembly GCA_036939675.1). Lineage (NCBI taxonomy): Eukaryota > Bacillariophyta > Thalassiosirophyceae > Thalassiosirales > Thalassiosiraceae > Cyclostephanos > Cyclostephanos invisitatus. Next base: position 13,631 of record JALLBA010000602.1, read on the forward strand.
CTCTATCCAGTCCAATTTGCGCTCGTTGAGCTCCGACTCGATTTCGATCGCGATGTCCCCGCCCCCCGACGCGTACTTAACCCTGTGCAAGCTAGGGAGGATGGTCCGATAGCAGGACTGGGCCTCGGTGATGAGCGCCTGCCAGGCCTCGGCGTCCCCTGTGGGATTGGCGGCTATACGCGACATGGCGTTGCGCAGTCGATCGGACGTCGGACCGACGTTGTGGTGGGGGAAGGGAGACGTCGACGGTAGCGAGGTTGGCAGCAGTAGCGGCGATGGAGGACCGCCATTGTTGATGTTGGGCGAGAGGGCGGCGAGGACAGGCTGCGGCGCGACGGCGCCACCGTTCATCCCATCCTCGACCTTTAGATGGCCGTTGTTGACGTCATCTACGGCTTCGGCGTACGTCCCCTCGACCGGGGCGGCCTCCATCTTGACCGCGGTTGTGTGGGTGGGCACGTCGACGACGTCATCGTCCTCTTCCTCCTCGTCGTCGTCTCCATCCCCGAACATGGCATCGTCGTCATCTTCAAGAAGTATACCCTCGGACATGATGAATTTGAATGCCCCAACTACCTATCCTGTAGTAAAAGGATTAATGATGATGTCTTATCAATTGTGAAACACTTTTTGTTGAAGAACCATCGTCCAGTGTAGTGTGACCGTAATAATTATTTGGTCGATATTTGGACGACGGACAGGAATATCGACAAAAAAATATCGCCCCGAAAATATCGCCCCGAGTTTTGCAGCAAGCCAAGATGGGTCATATTTTCAGACAAACTCGCACCGCGGCAGGAAAGGGTTAAACCAACGACCATGAGGAGTAGGAATACCTTCCTCGTAGTGCCATGCCTCGTGGCATCGCCATCATCCCTCGCGTTCAAGAGCACGAGCAGCAGTTTCAATAGCGGAAGCGCCGGCGGCACACCTTCTCCGGGTGGTAGCTACCGACGACCGCAACAGGACGGTCGATCGCGGTCGCATATTTCCATTCGGCAGCAGCAATCCTCGGGCGCCGTCCTCCTGGTTCTAGCCGGAGCGGACGACGAGGACCCTTCATCCAACTCTTCCTTATCATCCTCATCGTCGGCGGCAGCGACGATCGAAATATCTGACAGTGTGGAGCAGCGTCGGTTTTCCGTCGCCGCTACCGAGAAGGCAGAGATCCTCGTCTTCTCCGGCGGCAACGACGACGACGCGTCCGCGACGGCGACCGCGATTGTCGGGGCCGCGACCGGCTCGGTCAACGAGAGACTCCTCTCCGAGATCCAGGCTTCCCTCGACAAGGAGAAGTACGGTCCTCCGAAGACACGGGAGTACTTCAAGGAATTCCGCTCCCAGAAGTCCGAGGAAGAACGTCGGCGGTCCATCGAGGAGGCACGAGACCTCAACGGCGTCAATCCCCTCGTGTGCATCGGGGGGGCGGGATTCGCGTGGGCTTGTGCGGGAGCGCTGTGGGCGCTAACGACCTACCTCGGCTATCTCTTCGCGTCCCATCCCGTCGACGTTGACAGCGTCTACTTCGTTCAGCGACTGGCGTCAGTCTTCCGAAACGTCGTCGTTGGACTGGCCTCCCTCGCGTCTGGATTCTTCGGCGTCGTCGGCGTCGGCATCTTCCTGCTGGGGGTGCGGGTGGCGTACGGCGTGATGACGGGGGAGCTGGATCCCACGCCCATAAAGCGACCGAAGTCTGAGGAGATCGTGCTCCCGGACGTGTGGGGGCTCATGACTGGGAAGAAGCCCAATCGACGGGGAAAGCGCGGCGGCGGGGGGGAGGACAATCCTTTTGGGTTGTAAATTTATCATAGATTTTTCAAGGTCTATGATGCCCGAGGCTTGAAGCTCCTGTTTTCCAATTGATCTACTTTGTCTTGTTTTTATTCGCTCAGTAATGATGTAGAGAGTGTGACCGAGGAAAAACCTATTCCATTAACATCTCTGAACAGAATCAAGACTAACAAGAAAAAAACCCTGGGATCAGCCGTTTCTGAAAGCTGTTGTGCTCAACTACCATATCCTGAATTCTTGCCACTCTTACCTGTGCCACAAATCAGAGTTGATACTTATTGTGTGACTAGTTAAGTAAATTTTGTCGGTGCATTAGCCGCCGGTATTGAATTCAATCAAAAGGATTGAATTCAATTCGG
>JALLBA010000603.1:0-15731 GCA_036939675.1 Cyclostephanos invisitatus
AGCTCAAAAATAGTTGGCGGGAAGGGGGTGTGCATTCTGGGTATGCAAAATTTCTTGTGACTGGTATGCAACTCGATCGGTCATGAAAAATTGGCGGGAATACATTTGCATACCCCTTTGCATACCCAAAACCGGGTTGGGTAAGCAAAAAATTCTGCCTACAGAGATAGCCTAAAAGGAACGTCACAGATAGATACCATAGGCCAGGGTTCAAGAACCACTTCCCGCCAAGTTTCTTTTAAATTCCTTTTGGTCAAAAATTGTCCCTGTACAAAACATATGATATCATTCCAACACGTTGTTCTGTGTAGAAGAATCCAAATCAAATCCTGAATTTTGTCCAGGGACAATGTTTGACCAAAAAGAATTCAAAAGAAATTTGGCGGGAAGTGGTTTTCAAACCCCGGCTAGATAAGACAGGATAAGATCGAATAATAGAAATGCACACGTGACATTTTGGCGGGAACCTTTATCTCCTTATCCGAATTTTGTACCAGACAGTACTTAATTTACCTGTGACACACAAGCTGTATCTTTAACTTATATTAGGAAAATGCAACTGGGACCACACCAATATTATTACATCTGCAGAAAGATGACATTCTCAGGTTTTCATAGATGGTCTGCGACAGAGTCTTTGCGGTCTAAAATGCATAGCCACACATCCAATTGATTTCTGTTTTTGTGTGACTTGTGCTTTCATTTTAGACCGTTGTTGTCGTCATTGAATTTAAAAAGAAAAGTGTGCGGGAGTTGAAGGATATTGCAGTGCTCATTAATGTTGCGCAGGGCGGAGCAAAGCGTGCTCTGTTCAACAGGATTGCAACGTCGGGGAGCGGTGTTGAGTGAGTCAACAAAAATATATTTAAATGTTCTCGTCCGGCGGTGGAGGGGGAGACGGGAGATGCTGGGGAGGTGATTAAACCACCACTATGGGTTGAACTGAAAGGTCAACTCTCCACGCCAGTCAATGGCATTGGCATGACTACTGGTGCTTTGTTTGGGTTATACGGCCCAAAGAACAAGGAGAATGCAACGGGAGCGGTGTGTAACAATTATCCTGTTGGGGAATCGATCAACCACCAAAAGGTTTTTGGCCCCCCCTACCCTCCTCCCCGCTATGATGGCCACTCATCTTATGTGGCAAAGGAGTTGATTGGTGATGTTTGGCTTGCACAGCCACTTCTTCGACCTACAGCTGAAGCCTGGGCTGTTCTCTTTTTCACAGATGTGATGAACCTTTGGGCAGCAGCTGATGGAGCGGGATCCAGCAGTGGGACTTATTACGACTTCGTCCCTTTTGATGTTGCGGAGATTTACAAGTTTGTTGGCATCTTGTTTGCACACGGCTTGACTCCAAAGCCACGGCCCCATCCCCAAACTAGAGATGCAGCATGACAGGTAGGGAGTGCAAATCTAAATCTGAAAAAGAGTCTCAGAATGGTCGTGAATTGAAGGTGGTAGAGTTTTGCTTAAATGAAATTATGAGAATTAGAAATGATCTACCTAGGAGACAATCTAGAGTGAATATGCTCTAGAGATGTCTATAGATCTCCGTGGATCTTCTAGGAATTCTGAGGTGGCGGTCTGTCTGATACCAGCCACATATGTAGGAATGCACAGTCCAGTATTGGGACCAGCAGTCCTGCATCGGGACACTGAGGTGGTGAACTGCCAGCTCAGCATCTTATTGGACCTGACTCAGAGGTCGGGTCTGTGATACACGTCTAGCGTCTGGCCTTATGCCGGGCGCGCCAAAAGTATGTAAATACAGTACATTTCTAAATGGCTCATGTCAGCGCCTCACAGTGTGAAGTTTCTCACCTTCTTGCACAGTGTGAGCGGCGAATTAATTATATTGCGCCGCACAAAGGGGGGGGAGCAGTGCCGAGGGGGGGGGGGATTGTTGGTGTGATTGAGGGGGAGCGATATGTCGAACGGCGTTGCCTTCCGGTGACCGTCGGCGGCGGGGGAGTGCGACGAACTTGATGGCGGCGGCAGGATTATTTTTTATGTCAAAGAGTGGAAGTTGAGTACTCGTGTGTAGCGGTAAGGGAGAGGGAAAATCCTCATAAGTCTCGAGGGGAGGGTATATGTAAAATATTGTACCAGGCCTACCACATGCTGAAACAAGTCAATTCTGCCGAAATGTTGACATGCCGACAGATTTCAAATCTGTCGATTCTTCCCACCAAATCAAAAAAACTACAGATCAGCAGGCTGACAGATAGCAGATTTGGTTATCTGGGACACTCTATAGAACAGACTCATGAGTTTAATCGTGCCATAGTTGATTGCACCTGAAGTCACCTCATAGCGAATTATGGTGGGTTGGGACTTGAACATGACTATGTGCTTTTTGTGTTTATGACAAGAACACAGGATGGGATGGGTCGGTCTGATTCTTTTTTGCATTCATATTTTAGGGTCAAGTGCTTTCCTGTTTTTCACGTAGGAACACGTACAATATGGAAACGATTATTTCTTATTCCCATCTCTTTTTGCCGACAGACGAAAGAGACAGCCAAGCAAGGGACGCCATAATGCGCGGCGGACGAATGAGGAGGTGATTGGACAGCATTTATTACTGCCTGCCTCAACAGCCTCAACAGCACTGCCCGAACCTTGACAAATAGCATCGGTGAATCGACCGACGAGGAGCGGCAATGATGAGGTAAAATCGGCAAAACTCGCGTTACACAATTATTAATCCCCCCCCCCCATGCTGTACAAACTGTAACAAATTGTAGATATTATTGTTCGAGGACATAGGGGGGTTAAAAAAAACATGGACACCAATCTACTGGACATCATCGCGGGCGAGACGCGCGGCGGCATCGCATCGTCCGAAGATTGCGGCGTCGTGGACGACATCCTCGGCCCGCGCCCGCGGTCATCGCTTGACGGTGGGGGGGGAGAGCCGCAACTGGCAAAGCCGCGCGGCACGACCAATTACTTCGGACTGAACCTCGGCCGGTCACAGTCGGCGGCGCCGGAGACGTGGGAATATGCCAAATTCACGCCGTCGTCGACGAGGTCGTCGCGTAGCGACATGGGCGTCGATAGCGGGGGGGGGGTGAGACTGTTCGGGGGCGGCGGTCGCCACCGGGGCTTCTTCGACGAGGAGGAGGAGGATCAGGAGGATGCGCTCATGACGATCGGTCGAGGAGTGCGCCGTCCGGCTTCCACGGGGGTCATCGGACAGCGACCCGGTGCCAACGGCGTCGGGGCTGGGGTCGGCCATGGCGGCGGCAGTAGCAGCGAGGACGTCGATTCCATACTCGAAACTCTTGGCCTGGCCTCTCTCGATCCGATGGGCAAGCGTTCCCCCCCTCCCCCCCCCGGCACATCCCTCGTCATGGGGGGGCATCACTCGCCGGCGGTTTCCATCATGGACCAAATCATCAACGAGGTTCAGGACGATGCCGGGGCGCGTTACTTCTCGACGGGCGACCAGCAGCTGGGGGGGGGAACGCCGTTGTCGAGGCCGGGGGGCGCGTTATTCCCGAATAATAATAATCAGGGCGGTGGAGGCGGTGGGGGTCAGATGGGATTGCAGGTCAATGTTGGTCCCACCACCTCATCGTCGACGATTGTCGCCCAGAAGTATCAACTGGAGAAGAATCAATCGTCGCCAGGACTGTCTAGACAGGGTCAGGGTCACGGTCATGGTCGGGGGGGCGGATTTGGACAACAACAGCAGCAGCAACAAATGCAGCAGCAGCAACAAATGCAGCAGCAGAAGCAGCAGCAACAACAAATGCAGCAGCAGCAGCAACAGCAGAAGCAACAACAACAGCAACAACAGGTCCATGCGAGTCAGTATGTGTTGCAGTCGCCCACATCACAGGTCCGCCAACTCTACCACCATGATCAATTGCCGTTCGACTCTCAGCAACAGCAGCAGCAGCTGTACTACTCACAAGATTACAGAGCGCAACAGCAGGCCAACATGAACATGATGCAAGGCGGGACTGTCCTTCAGTCGAATCCCGGCCAGCAGCAGACCATCTACCACATCAACGCTCACCCTGTGTCCCCCTACGGCTTTGACTATCAAACTTCTCAGCATCCGCACCTCCACCAACATGTCGTGCCAACGAATCACATCCTGCTGCCCCAGCACCAGCAGATCTCCGGCGGGGGGGCACAGTACATCTCCATCGTGCCGATCCAGGCCGCGCAGTTCGGGGGTGGCCAGCCAGGACACGGCCCGCAGACGTACGCCTACGTTCAGTACGGGGATGGCGCCGCCCCGCCAACACTGGTCTCCGCGACGTCGCTTGGGGGGGCAGGGGGGGGACTGGGAACGGCGACGACATCCTACGTCATGGGTCCGAACGGACCGATCGCGGTATCGTCCCCCCCGGGATTGGCGCCGATCAGTGTCGTCAATTATGGCGGGGTACAACATCATCACAGCACATCGCCCAGCGCTGGCGGTGGGAGCGGGATGCGCACGCCCACCCGTGGCGTTGCGGGGGGTGCGAACAATCTTAAATCGCCAGATCGGCCAACAAGCGGTGGCGGGCGAGGAGGATGGGGGAACAAGAGGAACACCGTGGCCAGTGTCCGTGGGCCGAAGCAGCAGCGCAGTGCGGAGAAGAATGCCTCGACACCATCCAGGCTCGGACCGGAGGCAAGCCACCTTCTGAATGAGATACGCGGGGCCAAGAGCAGGAGTCAGTGGACGATACACGATATACGCGGTCACGTTGTTGAGTTCTGCCTCGACCAGAATGGCTCGCGGTTCATCCAGCAGAGGCTGGAAGTCGCCGACCCCAACGAGAAGGACGATGTGATGGACGAGATTATCCCCGCGATGGAGGAGCTGCACAACGATGTATTTGGGAATTACGTCGTACAGAAACTGTACGAGTTTGGGACGAAAAGAATGAAGAAGAATCTCAAGGGCACATTGATCGGGAACATGCTTAATCTCTCATTGCAAATGTATGGGTAAGATATCTCGTGCAAAGTGAATGTCCACTGCTGCGATTATCGTGCATTTATTTCACAGCTCGAGCTCAATTATTCATTAATATCATTGATCATACATCTCTTGTTTTGCATCGCAAACGAGTAGGTGCAGGGTGATTCAGAAGGCCTTGGAGTCGCTTGACTATGAGGACCTGTGTGAGCTCATTCTTGAGTTTCATTCTTACGTCTTGACTTGCATCCAGGATCAAAATGGCAACCACGTTATGCAGAAGTGTATCGAGGTAATGAGTTTGAAAGCCAAGGATGCCGAGTTTATGTCCAGCGATGTCGGCCTGTCGAGTTCCATGTCTCAGAGGATTCAGTTCATTGTGGACGATGTTCTTGCAAACGTCAAGACTCTCTGCTGCCACCCCTATGGTTGCCGTGTGCTCCAGCGCATGCTCGAACACTGCGTTGAATCGCAAAAGACAGCCACCCTGGACGCGATCCAACTCTGCCACAAGGCTTTATTAGACGATCAGTACGGAAACTACGTTATCCAGCACGTGTTGCAGTACGGTCGCGAATCTGATAGAGACTCTCTGCTGAACATTATCGTTGAGAACGATCTATTGAAGCTGTCGAGGCAGAAATTTGCCAGCAACGTGGTGGAAAAACTGCTTAAGTATGGCAACTCTAGACAGCGCAATGCAATTGTTCGCGAAATGCTTAAGGTGAGCCTTCGCGCAATTTACTCCAATGCTTGAGTATTATAATTATCTGACTTTTTATTGTTGCTTTGCTTCGCCTTGGCGCAAAGATGGGGTATGAGGGCCAGGATGGTGTCGGCAGCAGCGTACTGCTGCTAATGGTGAGGGACGCGTACGCGAATTATGTGGTGCAAACTGCAATTGATGTAGTTCCCGATGGAAATGAAAAACGTATGCTTCTCGAAGAGCTTAAGTCCCACGAGGTGCAGTTGGTAAGTCAAAAATTATTCCGTTCATATCGCTTTCGTCCATCACTTTGTACTAATTATTTTCTTCGGTCTCGGCACTCCTATTTCGAATCAACAGCGAAATTACACTTTTGCCAAGCATATTGTTGCGAAGCTTGGCACAAAGTAGTGTGTTTGAGCTTCGCCAATTGCTAAGACACGAAATCTTTTGTTCGAGGAAAGATTGCGGTCCTCAAATGATTGTCTATAATATGAAAGATGATTTGGTCTGGTGTTCGGAATTAATGAACAAAATGTATGTAACAGTATTGTATTTTGCGGATGGTATGCACCACTTTAGAATGATATCAAATCACGATCAGTTGGCGAGACAATCCATCAGCGGCGATACTTTACTAATAATTTCATCTGATAATGCTACGTATCAATGTTGGCCCTGTGTGTTTAGAAATTTCTTCGCGTTTTCTAGGCACGCCAGTGTTGACCTGTCAGTGTCTCCTCTCTTGATTTTAATCATCGCATAGGACAAGGCACCCAGGAGGCAGAAACACCGGACTTGTGCGAAGTGCAGAACACGCCAAGTCAACAGCCACATCTCGGCCCTTCGTTGTCCAATTTGTATCGTGAGATGATTCCCCCCCCATATTTACGCCCACTGCATCCAATACCCTACCAGCTAACGAAGCTATGAGAGGCGGGCAGACTGAATTTCCAATCATTCGATATCCCTCTTTCCTATGAGCCATTTCACCCTGTCCTGGGCGAATATCGCAAAAATTAAATGTGTTGGGAAATCCCTGTATTCTGGCACATTCACGTACAGAAAACCTGCGAGGTGGGTGAGGCGAAGACGATGGCACCAACTGACTATCACCTCTACCAACAGCATTTCCGTAATGAGACGTGAGTGTTTCACAATGTCTATCTGGCCACGCTAATTGACTAGGTTTCCAGCGTTTGTTCTGAGAAAGCTGAGTCCATGTCGATTTAGAAAGACGCAACAGCTCTAGTTCAGACAGTGGCAGAGCATCATAGTCTAAGATATCATGTGAGCATAGCTTCAAATCCGGAATATATGGAAATTGAAAGAAGGAGCAATCAATAGGAGACAACGACGGAGTAACCTGCGACGAGGTAATTGGGAAATCTGATGCCTTCAATGGAACCAAATCTTTGCGCAATCCAACAAGGAACAATCGCTTCCTACTGGTTGTAGTCAACCCCCTCGCAGAACATATTTCTTTCGTGACTCTATATCCTGCCTCACAGAATGCCTTCAAAATAATGTTCATAGTTTCGTTCATCCCCATCAATCCTGGCACGTTTTCTAGCAGAAATGCTTTCGGCTTTGACAGCTCTAACATGCGAACTATTTGCATGAATAACTGACCACGCCCTTTGTCACAGTTTAATCCAGGCTGTTTTCCCATAGTGGTGAACGGCTGACACGGAAAGCCTCCAACCAGAAGGTCAAGATGTTGCGGGAATTTTTCATCAGGAACGCAATAGATGTCGCCGTGAATGCATCCAGAAGGTGTGTCAAAATTTAAGGCGTACGTTTCTCGGCAGCGTTCGTCTATCTCGGAATAAAAGACGCACTTGCCTCCCAACCTATCCAATGCAACTCCAAAACCGCCGATCCCCCCGAACATTTCTGCATACGAAAAAACAGGCGCTTTGACAAAACATTGAGCTGAATTCACGCACTTGGGAAAAATTTTGGGCTGGCGAAAGCCACTAGGCTCCAATTCCGGGTGTATTCTTGCATCTATATTCGGAGTACTCTGATCTGTCCGGTGATTTCTTACATATTCCTTCTCAACAATGGACACCCCCTCCGACTCCAGTAAATCATTGAATTCCGGCGATATGTTTTTTGGTTGATTATGCAGCACCGGTATGCCATTTACAGATGTGTGTACTTTATGTGTGCGGCTTCCAAATCGACCCTCTAGATGCCACTGACGAGGAACGGCATCACAGTCGATTAATATTCGGTAGGCAGATTTAGTTAAGCAAGGAGGTAGATGAATTACGTATTCTTTGATGATGCATCCGCGAGGCATCCGTCCTTTGGAACATTCGACTAACAATTGACCATGATGGAGTGGTGAGGATGACAATGATTGGGCCCCACCTAAAGTTGAGTTGGTCAATTTCCGCCTTTTCGGGCTCGCCATGGTGCTGGTGGTTGTGAGCGAGCGTCACACCTCGTCGCTGCCTTTCCCGCCATCATATATGTAAGAAAGCGACCGTAGGAACTAATACTACCTGCAGTCCGAAATGAGAACTCTAGCATAGAGAGTACCATACTACTATGGGCAAAACGTGTTGTTATCATCGATCAATGATTTGAGAGACGACGAAGGAGTTAAAGACGATACCAAGGATGAAACGTCGTAGTCGTCGCCCAACAATAAAAACAGCGGCAGCGCCACCTCGTCCGCGAAGCGACTTCATTGTTGGACACATAGCCGTCTTCGCGACTGCACTGCTACTTCTTGCCACGCCCCACAAGATTGAAGGACTTGCTTTAGCGAGGAAGACCCACAAGGTACATTCTGTGCCAGTAGTCAGCACGCGGCAATTTCACAAGGAGACGGTGTTACTAAAATCATCGGCATCTACGTCAGTTGAGATTCCAGCCACAATTAAATCTCAACAAAGCTTGAACAAAATTCAATCTAAAATTGTGAAAGCTTTGATGGTCACCTATATTGCTTCCATGTGTGTGGCACTGCCGGCGTAAGCTCATTGTTTTGTATCCTTACTTTTTGTTCGGCGAAGATATAATATAACGCCTCCTGTTTGTTAAATTGTTTTGACAGAACTCTGTTTCCGTTATATTTACTCCACAAAGTAAAGATTATTGACAGAGTTAGGAAGGAGAAGTGGTCTCTTAAGACAGTGCAATTTTGCAGCCGATGGCTCATGCGAATATTTCCATTTGCTACGACAACTGTCTTGGTGGATGCAGATGACGAGCAAGTGAAGAATCCCGAACCATCCATATGGGTTTGTAATCACATTAGCATGTTGGACTTATTCTTTGTCTTGGCCTTAGACAAAACAATGAGGGGTAAGAAGAGACGACCGATAAAACTTTTGTATTGGAAGGGTATCGAATCAAATCCAGTCACTGGTTTCATGTGCAGGATGTGCGGCTTCATCCCGGTAGACATGGCCGATAACGGCAATGGGAATGCGAACGAATATGATCCAAAATCGTTCAAACAGATGTTGAAGTCTGCGAAGGTGGCAATCGAGGAAGGGTTCGATATTGGCATTATGCCAGAGGGTCAGCCTAACCCAACACCAGAACATGGCATGCAGCCCATCTTTTCGGGTGCATTCACTTTGGCGAAAATGTCACATAGGCCTATAAAGATGATTGGACTGTATGGACTGCATCGGATGTGGCACCCTGATGAAAATATCGGAATGGAGTGCACTAGTCGTGACATGGCTGTCCGGGTATATCCAAATGGGAGAATATTCAAGGATGCCGACGAGTTTAGAACGACATTGGGCGCAGTTGTTGGCCATTTCGGTGCCAATGGAAAGGATATACCAAAAGAGAAGCTGCAAATGTGGTTGGATGGTTCCATGTGGAAGACATTGCAAGTTCAAGTCAGATAGGCCATGTCAAGATTTGCCTCATCTGACACTGCTGAGCAAGAAGAAAAGCCACCGTCTTCGCAGCTAGAATACAATCAACGAGGTATATATAAAGTAAATGTAAAGAGAAAGTGAACTAAACAGTTAATTGATAACAATACTTTTTTCATTTTCCAGTGATATTGTAGAACAGAGATAGCGCCGAGAGAATTCAACAACAGTGTACGTTCCTCTACATCCTGTCTTTCCAAACCACTTCGAGCGTATGCTCACAGATTAAGAAAGTTTGGCGGAATCTGCAATCAGAAGTGAATTTCTAATGCTAGCCCCTGACGTTGACCCGCTCGGCACAAACGTCGTCTTGCAGTTCTTCGAACTGCCTACCTCCTTAATGCAATCGAAGTATTGAGTGAGCAAAAGCAGGTCCATCACGTCCTTTGATGATGCACCCCGAACTCCATCGCTGAAATCCTGGTAGGAGGAGCGAGATATCATGATTGGGCAAGGGTGGGAGGTATTGGGCGCAAAGAATCAATGTCAGACAGATTCCAGACGAAAACTAATATACATACCACAATCGATGTGCGGAGTCCGTCCACAATAGCCTTGCGCTGCTTCGCCACACCCACACCGCTCAAATACTTGGCCTCGGCTTCGGCCTCCGCTGACTTGACTTGGAGGCTATGATTTGGATCGTGGACAGAAGAAAATGAGGTCATGTTGTGACTGCAATTTATAATAACGATTTACACCAGCGCAACTTGGGACGACTTACATCTTTTTCCCCTCCGCTTGTTCCGCGACGGCGAACTTCAGGCGCTTGGCAGAATTGATCTCATTCATCGCCTGCTTCACGCGGACATCGGGATCAATGTCCGTGATGAGGGCCTGAAGGATCTGGTAGCCGTACTCACTCATCGTTTCCTGGAGGGCGTTCTTTACGGCCAGGGCGAGTTCCTCCTTCGCCTCGAAGACTGCATCGAGCTCCAACGTCGGGAGCTGGGAACGCATGACGTCATAGACGTGGGAGGTTATTTGCTGCTGCGGATTTGTTAGGGAGTAGAAGGCTTGGTAGACCTTCTCTCTGAGTACCTGATACTGGACGCTCACGACTGTTTGTAGGAAAACGTTGTCTTTCGTCTTCGTCTCGACGCGGACGTCGAGTTGCTGGACACCTGTTGAGAATGGACGGGATTAAGGGTACAATTATTGGAATCAGTAAAATGCATTTGACGGATGTAGCTCACGGGGAGAATTCATCAATAAAAAACTTACGAAAAGAGACCACGCCCGCATTTTGTTCGAAGGGACAGCAGACAACTCCAAGTCCGGCCGGCAGAACTCGATCAAACTTGCCGAGACGTTCAACCATGACGACTTCGGAAGTCGACACACAAATACAGCATGGGATGCACATTATACGATTGGGAATGAAATAATTGGTGTTGGAAGCAACAATGAATGCCTCGCGGCGGGGGCTGGCTGTGGGGGGATTGGGGGGTGGTCGCGGATGCAGCGCAACGCGAAGCACAAAGATTCTGAGTTGTAAAAAAAGGGCGCTGTCGTGTGGAGCAAGCTTGAGGTGGGGGGCAACGTAAAAAAAAAGTATGTAAGTACTTACATAGGAGTACCTAGGAGTACTTTTATTTGAGCTGATGGGGGATTGGTGGAGGACAAGGCTGTGATGCAATGCAAGGAGGCAGTGGACAATGCGTGGCAAGTCGGCGGCAGAGAACGCGGCAAGGAGGGTGGGAGAGCATGCACGAGAATGGCGGATTCGCTGAGGAGAGGTAATTCAGGATGGTGACGGCTAAGTAGCAACAGTTTAAAAGATAATGAAGCTGGAAAAGTTAGAGATTGGTGATGACATACGTCCAACACTTAGATGTAAGCTGTGCAAGAAGGAAGTTATCATTGCTGGGGGAGAGTAAGGAGGATGAAACTGCACACTCAGATGATATTTAAGTTTGTGGAGAGGCAACTACTGGCAGCTTCCATTGCTGTAAGGCAGAAGAATTGAGCAGACAATGACTTTTTGGGAATTGCAAAGTTTGAGACCAATTTTTGAATGGCTTCTATTGTGATAAGCAGGTGTACGATAGTCGATAATCTATTCAATGTTGAAATTTACAGTTGTATCTACTAATGTACCTCACTTGAGAGGGCGCAACAAATTATTGGAGTTGGTCCTGACCCATACATCAATTCGGAAATATATTAACCCTACTTTTTTCGCCACCGAAAAACGAACGCCCTTTTAAAAACAATGCCTCATATCTCTCTAACTCTGTCCTTATCTACACCCCCCCCCCCTCTTCGTCGTGTCCCTCGTTACTCTCTATCGATACCCCTGATCCTGCGAGCCAACTGCATGTCCTTGGGCATTATGGTGACCCTCTTACCGTGTATCGCGCAGAGGTTGCTATCCTCGAAGAGCGCGACCAGGTGAGCCTCGGACGCCTCCTGCAACGCGAGTATCGCGCTGCCCTGCCACCGGTACGGAGTCCTCGTCATGCCGTACTGTATCTCGCGCACTAGTCTCGCGAACGGCAGTCGACGCAATAACAGTGTGGTGGAGGACTGGTACTGTCGTATCTCGCGCAAGGCCTTCTCACCCGGTCTCATGCGACGCTTCCGTCTTACGACGACGCGGGGCTGCGCACTCGTCGGACCGCGCGGACGATTCGACGACGACGACGAGGTGAGGCGGGATTCGGCCTCGTCGCGGGGGCGGGCGCGGCCGAGGAGCGGCTCGTTGCGCGAGCGCCTCTGGTTGGATGGCGGCTTGGCTCGGGCCATGATAACTTTATTTTTTGGTAAGATGGCGAGTCTCGGGGGGTGGGTGAGGGGTTTGGGCGGCGAGGTTTGACAAAGGCGGGGGGCGGGGCGCCGTGTGCGATGCGATGTCCGATTTTTTTTGGGACGGTCCTGGCGGGAACCGTTGAGAAACCTCAAATTCGAGAAAATGAGAAAGGAAAATTGGCTCCATTTTTGGCGGGACGGATGGCTCTCAAGATCAATCGTCGCAATTTTTTTGGCGCGGATAAACAATGCCGAGCATGCATCGTGCTGCATGCCGAGCACAGGGCACACATTGCAGTGAGGCAACGGGCGGGTAATACAACGCCACCGATACATTTATTTGATAAGTAATAATAATCATGAAGGTCGAGACCCCCCAGCTTCGATGGCACCAGATCGTCAATCCACAATGCCAGAAGGACGCGGGAGCGAACGGTCCCATCCTCTCGTGCTCCCTCCACACCGCTGCTACTGCATCATCATCCGCCGTATTCGTCGACAGTGACGTCGACATCGACGAATCCGGGAGGGCACCGCCCGTCGTCGGGGTACTCGCCACCGCGGGTAACTCGGAGGTGAACCTGTGGAGGGTGATCCTCACGCCGGACGACGCTCGTCGCACGTCGTCCACGTCTACGTCGTCGTCGTCGTCGTCGCGCATACTCGTCCAACCGCGGACCAAGGGTGCCGTCGCGGACGGTGCTGCCAATAATCAACCACCTCCCATCACCGAGCATACGATCATCGAGCACGTCATCACGCTATCCCGAGGCACGAACGATCGCGGCGTCAATTGTGTCCGCTTCTCCCCCTCGGGACGGCATCTCGTGGCGGCATGCGACGGGGGCGTCGTCGTCGTCTACGCCCTCCCCCCCCCGCCATCATCGTCGTCTGATGGCGTCGTCAACGACGCCTCCTCCTCCGTCGTGCGTCCATCGCGATGGACGAATTTGGAGAAAGAGACGGACCTGTCAACGAGGGTTTTGTACAATCAATCGGACGACGTCATGGACGTGGCGTGGAGCTCCGACTCGCGTCGGTTCGTCGCCTGCTCGTTGGATCACACGTTGTCGGTATGGGAATATCAAAGCGCGGGCGGCGGAGACGAGGGGGCAGGGGGGGGGGCAGGATGCGACGGCGGGGGGAACAATTGGCGCACCGTCCACCGATCCGTCAGGGATCACACGCACTACATCCAGGGTGTGGCGTACGATCCGAGGGGGGTGTACCTGGCGAGCATGGGAAGCGATAGGATGGTCAAGGTATACACGAGGAAGGAGATTAGGGAGGGGACGGTGATGGCCGAATTGGCCAAGTATCGAATCGACGACGCGATGGAAGGGAAGGAGGTGGAGGAGGGCCGGCCGTCCTGGTCGTCGCCCTCGGAGGAAACGGAGGATCGTAATAGGGCGCCGGTACGACCGCGAGACGACGGCGAGGGGACGGCCGCAATACTGGAGGGCAAGGTCCTACCGGGACTATTGACCAACTCGGCGTTCGTACTCCAGGGCAAGATCAAGACGTTGAAGTTCCTCAATCCCAACGAGAGGCCCACTTCGACGACGACGATTGCTGCTAAGACTACCGCGAGCATGCCGTCGAGCGCCGAATCGTGCGTCATGGACGACGAGGATACGGACGATGCCAAGGGCGAGCCGTCGTCGTCGTCGTCAAAGAATAACAACGTCGGCGTCGGCGGCATACCCTCGTCCGCGAAGCGTCATCACATGTTCGCCGACGAGCTAACCCTCGGCTCCTTCTTCCGTCGGTTGTCGTTCACGGTCGACGGGGCCTTCCTCGTCGTGCCGGCGGCGCTATGGCACGGTAGTAGGAAGGACGACGATGGCGTCGGGGGGGAGATGGGGCCGGGCAGTCCGACGTCCGTACTGAGCGGCGGGGCTGACAGGTTGGCGGAAAGCTCGTTCGCGACGTATTTATTCGCTCGGCATCATTTCGATCAGCCGTACAAGGTCCTGACGGGGCTGGAAAAGGTGAGGGCCGTCGTGTTTGTCCACCCGGGGAGGGAAAAACAGTTGCGAAGATTTCTTCTCGTCTGAACTCATCACCCGTCCTGGTATTTCAAACCGTTCATTTGCCCCTCACTGCGCACGTAGCCTTCGGTCGTGGTCCGTCCCAACCCCGTACTGTTCCAGCTTCCGCCGAACGTTCCCGAGGGGAAATCTGCGCTACCCTACCGCTCTGTCTTCGCCGTGCTAACCACGAACTCCGTCGTTATTTACGATACACATCACGATCGTCCGATCTCGCTGGCGCGTGGTTTGCATTATGCCGGCCTGACGGACGCGGCGTGGTCCGGAGATGGGCGGACGCTATTCGTCACCAGTTCGGATGGGTACGTTAGCATTCTGAGCTTTGGGGTGGGCGAGTTGGGTGACGTGTATACGGCCCCGATGCCGCGCGTTATTGAGAAGGTCATGGGTGCATCCGAGGAGACGGTAGTTGGCGAATCCGTGGACGTTCCGGCCACGGCCTCGGAGGATGGATCGAGACAAAGGCCAGAATCAAGGTATGGATGCGTCAACGCGCTGGTGCTGAAGAGAAAGGTGGAGCAATCTGTTCCAAATGGGGTTACTGTCAATGATCCTGTTAATGGTAGCGGGAAGAAGAAGGTTAGGTTCGGCGATCCCTTGGATGATCGCTCGAATCAACCCGATCATTCCCACCCCGTTATTAGCAACCTGGTACCAAAGAAGAAGATAAAGATCGCATCAATTCACGAGGAAACGACGCAGAAAAGCGGAACGATCGAAAACAAACGAGCCGCTGAGGAGTTAACCACGACCATTGACGAGTCACAAGGGATGTCAGTCAATATTTTAGTGGCAAAAAAGAAGACAAAGGCTGCGGCTTCTTTGAATGCCGTTACAACTACAAATGAGAACATAGAGTGATTTGTGGCTGTAAGGGTCGCAACCAAGGCGCACAATTGCAAACAATGCTGTGCTTATGATCATAACATGATACGTCCATACATAATTAATAGTCTAGCGTTATTTAAATTTCTCACGTACGATGTCCTCTTCGATACCATTGCATTCACATTTACCATCATATTTACATATTACCATCAGCAAAAGACTCTCACACCTTGTTGAGAACGCCGAATCAATCTCCTCCCGTAAGATAATGAAGTTTAAGGCACTCAACCATGATATTTCAGGTGTATGGTATGGTATTGACAAGGTTATCTCTAGAGGTCAGTCTGCGAGACCTTGTGAGACTAATGTCAGAATAGGTAGGTATGGTACATACAACAACAACATACGTACATCTAAGGGGTTTAGACCTAACGTAGGAGCTCCTACAGGTAGTTCGGCCAAAATTATTAAGCTATTCCCGAAATATGAGAAAATATTTAGCGAGATTTAGCTAGGTGGCCTCGCGGTGAATTTTCCTCCAGAGAGATATTTTG
>JALLBA010000604.1:0-13138 GCA_036939675.1 Cyclostephanos invisitatus
GCGGCATCGCTGTGTGAGTTTGGCGGCAACTCACACAGCGCGCCTTCATGGTATAATATTTATGGCCGCTGACAGAGGTGGCGGGGTGGTGGTGGGCTGACGCGACGATTGCAAGTGAGATTTTAGTCCGGGGTTCAAATCCCCCAAATCGCTAATTTTTTTTTGGACGGGTGACGGACAGAAATAGAGTGGCAGAAAATAGGAATTATCGTATCGTATCGAACTCAAACCTCAAACAAGCCCGGGCGGCCTCGTGCTGTCCCCATCCGACCGCACACAACCACCGACCGATGGCGCCCCTCCGATCCTATGACGCATTCGCGAAGCCCATCGACGGCATACGCGAGCGTTCCGTCGCGGGGGGGTACATCACGTTACTCGCGTTACTATCGGCATTGCTGCTATTATTGTCCGAGGTAATCGTTCAACTTCACGTCACGACGCGTCACTCCATGCACCTCGCCGATTCGGTCCCGTCCCTCCTCTTCTCGACGAATGCCAATAACAACAACAAGGTCAACAAAAACAGCGGCGCCCGCCACGGATACGCGAATCATCTAATACCGCTCCGACTGCACGTGACCTTCCCCCACCTCGATTGCGCGAGTCTCGATTACGGTCACGACGGCAACACGTTGTCGTCGGGCACGTTCGGTCATTATCACAGTTCGCCGTACTCGTTCGTTACGAGGAAGCCGACGTCAGTCGAATACCTCCAGGCGACGGTGCCCGGATACGACGTCGGCGGCAGTGCTGGGAAACGGAAGAACAATAATGGAGGAGGACGAGGAGGACGAGGAGGTGGGGGATCGAATGGGGGATGCACCCTCCTGGGCACGCTGCGCGTGCCACGCGTGGGTGGCACCCTAAGCGTATCGGTCAGTCCCGACGCGTGGCGTCACGCCACGTCTCTACTATCGTTCGGGATCGACCTTTCGGAATTGGGCGGTGGCGGTGGGGATCCCTTCGCGGGACGATTGCCGAACGTGACGCACTACGTGCACGACCTGACCTTCGGACATCCCTTCCCCCCCGGATCCAATCCGATGGAGGGTGCACATCACGTCATGGACAACGGATCGGGAGTGGCGCTCGCATCGGTATCGATCAAGCTGGTGCCCACGACGTACGTGACGACGTTTCGGGGACCGAAGGAGACGTACCAGGCGAGCGTGTCGCGGCACATCGTACAGCCGGAGACGTTGGCGAGTCAACAATCGACGATGTTGCCGGGATTGTTGATAGCGTACGACTTCACGCCGTTGGCGGTACGACACGTCGAATCGAGGGAGAATTGGCTCGTTTTCCTTAGCTCGCTCATTGGGATCGTGGGCGGTGTATTCGTGACGGTGAGCGCCGTTAGCGGCTGTCTCGTCGATTCGGTCCAGGCCGTGGCGAAAAAGATGGATTGAATGATATATGCGCGTATTGAAGAAGATGATGTGTGAGCCCTCACTCGGGCGTTCGATGTTTATAGCAGTTACTCTCCCAGATTGCATCGTTCAAAAAGGTCGTGGTGGAGATCTACCTCTCAACCTTCCCGAACGTCAAATATAATTCCGGTAAAATCTAGTAAGATCCTGCCGCTGCGCTTTATTCGTCTCTACTGAACGTAACGCAATCTGCAGCAGGGACAATCGCTCCTGTTTATCAACCACCTCCTGATGCACTCGGGATGGAAATTATGCCTGCACCTCAGGCCTTTCGAGTACGAGACGAGGTCGTTCACGTCGTAGGGTTCCGTGCAGATCGCGCACACGTCCACCTCCCATCCCGTCGAATCCAACACGAGACGCGACGTAGCAGACTCGTCGATCTTGCCCTCCGAATCGAGCTCGTGTTCGTCGTCCGGGATAATCAGCGAGGCCAAGCGGGCCGAAGATGAGTTCGAGGAGGTTATGGAAGAGTCGATCGTGCGCACCGATATCCGAAGATGATCATCATCCCCCGTCGAATCAATCGGATTCGTTATTGGTTGGGTTGCCATCGCGGTTGCCCTGGCGATGACTAACGAACTTGACACGATATGCGCTCTTCTCACGTCGTCGAACTGTGCGGTTCTCGACACGATGTGCGCTCTTCGGATGTCATCCAGCTGTTCGGATATATTGGTCATCGAGTCACGACGCGTGGCTTCCTCCGATCGGAAACTCCCTCGGTTTTGTACCTCCCAGGGACTCCTGCATCGAAACGCGCACCACAAGCAAAGAAAGGGAAGCCCGCAGCTAGCGCAAGCGAGGAGGTAAAACAACACCGGGATCAGACTTGATCCGATAAAGTCGCAGATGTGGCACTTTGGCAACATGGAGTAGACAATATGGCGATGCTAGAAAGATAGGTGTGTTGTTAAACTGGTGGACAGCAACTGGACCGCATCGCGTGGTGTGTTGTTAGACTGGTGGACAGCAAGTGGACTGCATCGCGTGACATGTTTTGACTAATTTTCCACGATCAAGGATTCACCTGGCTTTGACTGACCATAACGTACTGACACTCTAACTGACATTTTCATCGTAGAGAAGCATTCGAACTTGACAATTTTTGACTGATCCGTAACTGCTACAGACACCTTCAGCCAAAAAACAACCCAAGTCATCACTTCATTCACAGCTTATCAGCAACAGCCAACGACCATGACGACCACGACGACGAAAGAACTCGAGAGAACTCTAAAGGACATGACAATGACAAGACCCGACACAATTCGTCCGCAAGATCCCTCGTGGACGATAAAAGAATTGAATACAACACTACTGCAAACAATCGTTGATCATTGGGAGGGACGGCATTTTGTCATTGATTACGCACCATTCATGATAGATTACCGTAATCACGCGGAGTCGCTTTGCCGCGCGCAAGAGGCACTTCCCCAAGACCCTAAGAACTAACCAGCATTTGTTTATTGGCCAAGGGGATTCATTCATTGCCAGTAGTTTTATGTTTTATTCTATTCTGGCTATTGCTGTATCTTCGCAGTTCCAAGTCGTACGGAATGCATTTCCGCACTTCCACGACAGAGTCTACCTCTATGCTCTCTGGCGTTTTCCGCCACGTTTTATCTCGCTTGCGTTATTCCCCGCCCTACTCGTTCGACCATTACCGTTGTCATTGCCGCTTGTAGACACATCGTCGTCGTCATCGTCGTCGTCCGATATTTCCTTGTCCCAGTCCTAATGGGATGGGTCAACATGAGAATGTATTACCTAACGAGCGAAAGCGAAGGAATATGACGAATCGGAACATTTCGAGGATATATCTCACCTTCAATTTGGAATTCATCATGAAATCGTCCTTCAGCGCGCTCCAGCCGATGGATTTGCCTCCCGCGGTCTTTCCGCCCCTCCCGCCCGTGGACGAGGATGCATCGCGCACGTCGCCCACCCCGGCGCCGCCGCGTTCCCGCTCGCCCCCGACCCCCGCGGTAGTGCCACCGGCCGCCGCCGACATCTTGATCATGTCGAGGAAACCGTGCTTCGTCTTGGCATTCGCCGCGTCGTTATCGGCACCGCCGCCGCCGCCCTCGTTGTTCCTCTTTGCATTCCTGGCGGCGAGGCCGCGAAGCCTCCCCTCCTCCCGTATGCGACGCCTATCCTCCTCCTTCTCGGCGGCCTCGGCCGCGACCGCCGATCGGTGCTTCGATATCGCATTGAACAGCGCGACCACCCCCCGCGTGGCTATGCGCCTGTGTGCGCGTTCCGACTCGATCTCGCCCGCGATCGCCATGGCATTGATCGCGTCCTCCTCGTCGTCGTCGTCGTCCTTCCCCGCGGCATCGTCGCCATCGACGTCGCCCTCCCTCCTCCGTTTGCCCGCCGTCTTCCCCCTCGTCGCCTTCTTTTGCTTCCACAGTCTCTCCGCGGACATTTCCGCGGTGGGCGCGAGCGGCAGTCGCATCGCGACGAGGTTCTCCGCGCGACGATTCCGTCGCTTCTGCACGAGAGCGCGTTCTTCCATCCTCACCTTCTGCTGCAGTCGCTGCAGTGGCGTGGTCGTCTTGGATAAGATCACGGGCCTGTTGTTGTTGATGTGGTTGGCGGTCGATTTGGACGCAGTCGTCTTTCCGCGTTTATTGGCGTCGTCGGCGGAAGATGGCGGTCGGGAAGTCGACGACGATCTTCCCCCGGCCGCCATGCCGAGGATGCGCGACATGGCGTCCGCCATCCCGATGGACTTGGATTGGCGCGCTCCCCGTCCGTCCGACGTCGTCGTCGCGCCGTAGTCGTCGTCGTAATCGTCATCGTCGTCCTCTCCCCCCTCGCCTTCGTCTCGTCCTTTTCCATCAACGCCATCGACGTCTGCCCTCCTCCGTCGAAGGACATCCTCCTTCCCCCTTCGCTTCTTTTCGGAAGTTTTTGCGACGATTTTGCGCTTATCCGCGTATGCGTCGTCGTAGTCGTCCTCGCTGTCCCCCTCCGAATCCGATCCTTCGCCATCATCGACGCCGTCGTCGTCGTCCTTCTCGACATTGTCGTCGCCGTCGCCACCTCCACCTGCGTCCGCGTCGGCATCTTCGTCAGCGCCGCCCTCATCCTCGCCCTCGTCCTCGTCCTCGTCGCTCGAGCCGGCGAAGCGATCCAGATCGACCAATTCCTCCTCGAGTCCACGCCGGTTCTTCTTACCCGACGTTCCGACGGAAGACGACGACGAGGCGGCGGCGGCGACGTTTCCGGACCTATTCGTGGCATCGACCTTCTTCTTCTTCTTCATGTGATGGCGCACCATGATGTTGCCTGTCGTCTCCTCGGGAGGTTCGTTCCGATTTCCACTCTGGTATGAGGGATATTTTATGCGCGAGGGTGATTGATCGTCATCGGCGGTACTATTATTTTTGTTGGCGGCGGCGGGCTGCATTCAGAGTGATCTGGCCGTCACCAAAAGTAGTTAAATTCGTACGGAGTACGATAGCGAGTATACGTAGGTGGACGAGAGAAGTCAAGAAAGAGGTGGCTTTTTTATCCGATTTGAATTCTAGAGTTTCCGGTAGGGAGAAATAAATATGGGAGTCAAAAAAATGACGACACGAACAACATGATGTGTGCGTCTCTACACTTCTTGCTCGCAGACCGGAGATAAATATAATTAATGCCCTGTTCTGCTTTCGACATCCCGAGTCTCCCACGATGTATTGCAAGCGCGTTGCCGTCATCGGTTGCCTCGCGGTAGTTCGCCAATGCGCCGCGCAGAATTCATCGAGCTACGCGGTTTCGGTCGATGGCGTATCCGTCACGGATGTCGCGACCGGCATGAGCGATATCGCCGCGATTCATGTCGACCGTCCCTTCAACGTGATTGCGAACCTGATATGGGAAGCTGATTTCTATGACGTTGCCTCTACCAACCAAATCTTTTGGGAGATGTACGTTAACGACGTCGTAGAAGCGACGGGCGTTCTCGATTTGGTCGAGGTGCGTTCGTTGGCGGTCCCCCATTATCTTGCCGAAATTGGCGCGCCGTTCATGCATCATATCATTACTGTTATCATGCTCAACTGGATCCTCTGCTCTCTGCTCTCTCTCTAGCATTATTCTCTTCCAGCTACATTGGATGCTGGTTCGACTTCCCTCACAAGCGCGGGTACTTATAACATTAAGGTTTTGATCAATTTGGATTCCATTTCGAGTGAAAGTGATCGTGATTACGAGAGTTTCGGCGTCGAAGCAAGCATCGGGCCGCTCATAGTCATCATATTTTTCGCCGCTACAACCGGTATGGTGAGTTGCGCGCGCAATACGTACTATCGCACTGCCTCCCTCATTTTATATTAAATGGTGATCGAATTTCGTGTGTCTATCTTCGTCGAATCCAAGGTTGAGCTTTCGCTCGGCTTGGGTATATTCACTGGAAGTTGCAGTAAGTGGAACTCGATGCGCTTGTTATTCTTTTATATCCGGTCAACTCCTTGCAAAATCTGATATAAATGCTTCCATGTCTTGGTCG
The DNA here is from genome assembly GCA_036939675.1 of Cyclostephanos invisitatus. Taxonomy (NCBI): domain Eukaryota; phylum Bacillariophyta; class Thalassiosirophyceae; order Thalassiosirales; family Thalassiosiraceae; genus Cyclostephanos; species Cyclostephanos invisitatus. The sequence goes on from JALLBA010000604.1 coordinate 5,938, forward strand.
TCACCTCGCAGTGGTGGCGGGCAGCCTTGTATCTGGCTACCGAGATATGCTCAGCATATATTTACTCAATTCCCTTTCGGACCGATACCATGGTTACATCTTCCTATTCGGTCTTTTCATGGCGGGCCTCGTTGGGATTGTTGAAAAGTCCGGGGGATTTGCGGGGATAACCAATGTCCTGCAGCGTTTCGTGAAGTCCTCCCGCTCCGCCCAGGGCGCATCGTTCTTTGCGGGACTTACCATCTTCTTCGATGATTATACTAGCTGCTTGGTCGCGGGCGCGTCCATGCGACCATTGACGGACGCCTGCGTTATCTCGCGGGAGAAGCTCGCGTTCATCGTCGATGCAACTGCGGCTCCCATCGCCTCCATTGTGCCTATCAGTTCGTGGATTGGCTTTGAAATCGGATTGATTCAAACTGAGCTAGATGCCATCGTTTCAAAGTATCCCGATTCTGTCATAGGCAATACTAGCTCCTTCGTCGTGTTTTTGAGAACGGTGAAGTATAGATACTATTGCATATTCATGCTCATGCTCATCCCGCTCCAAATTCTCTCTGGGGTACGTATGTAACTGCGTGCTTGAATGCCTCAGTCACTCGCTGTGCCTGTCGGATTTTTACTGAATCGTGTCCTCATTTTCTTCATCTTCCTGCGTGTTTGATAGCGAGATTTTGGACCGATGCTCATCGCAGAGCGCCTCACCAAGGTATACGGAAGAACTGATGGCGGGCCGGGTAAATCTGTTTCATTCGACGGAAGCCCGTTTCTAAACTTTAATGCTCCCGACCCCGATACTCCATGCAAGTGGTGGAACATGGCCGTGCCAATTGTGGCGTTGATCACATACATATTAATTCTTCACGTGTGGACTGGGCAGCAGGCGGCAGTGGGCGGAGAGAACCTGTACGAAATAATTGGGATAGCAGATTCATACTCAGCCTTGCTTTGGGGTGTGAGTTTCGTGATATCAACTGCTCGTAATCGCTTTGCTTGTCGTGAAGATCTGACATCTATGAACTCGATATTGCGCGTTTACTCCTTAAGACCATGGCCGCAGTTCTTACGTCTGTTGCCTTCTACTTCGTACAAGACAAAAAAGATGGACGCATCAAATGGTTCAACGTAAAGGGTTATAAGAACAAGGTTCAACGCTTCGTCAAAAGTAGACGCGGTATAGCGGTCGATGATGAGGCGGTGCAACACGCGAATGTACTGATGAATACTCGAGAGGCGATGTCTGCCTTCTTGATAGGCATGGAAAAGATCTTCGGGGTACTCATCATACTTACACTGGCGTGGGCAACCGGTGCTATAATGATTGCCGTAGGACTAGGTGAGTTATTACGAACCGCTTTTGTACTCTCATATTTTTCATGTAGTCACTTGGATCAATTAATCGTATGGTATCGTACTGGCAGACCGTTGGTGCTATGAGATCATTACAAATCCAGAACTCGACTCGAGGATGTTACCCACCGTTACTTTCCTCGTCGCATGTTTCATTGCACTCGCAACGGGAACGAGTTGGGGCACAATGACAATATTGTGAGTTTCTTTATCGTTCGACAAAGACCATATGAATGTTATCTCATAATAACTCCGTTGTTTCGGAGAAAAAAAAATCCCAAACAGGTTCCCTCTTCTACTCGTCCCAACTTACGAAGCGACCAATGGAGATCCCACAATTTTTTATGGAGTCATTGCTGGAGTCTTGGCAGGCGCAGTGGCGGGCGATCATGCATCGCCAATCAGCGATACTACCATCCTGTCATCGCTTGCCTCTGAGTGCCAAGTCCTTGCTCACACAATAACCCAGGCTCCTTACGCCTTGATCGTTGTGATTTGGTCTGTACTAGTTGGTACACTTCCATCGGGTATGGGGGTGTTTCCCAATGGGGTTTCTATTTTCCTTGGCTTCCTGGCCATGGTCTTTCACGTTATCCTCACTTCCGAATTCATAATAAACAAGACTGGTCGATACGATATTTTTACTGAGCTCTACATCCGTTGCATCAAGAACAAAGAATTTTACATATCACTCAAAGCAGATGTCGTGGAGGCATTTGAGACTGGCATGCCTGTTCCACTCCCAGAATATAGGAAGTCAATTGCTGTTGATCAGAGTGAGGACCCTCAAAACTTAGATGATACTGGATCTTTCGACAAGGGAGAGCAGGAAGTGGCGAATGCGCTAGATGATGAGAGCGATGAACCCGTGGATAAGATAGGAGACAAAGAAGGGAGTAGTGCACCTGCATAGCCTTGAGCGTCATGTGGACTTCTCGGTCAAACATTCTCAGACTTGACCAATATGGACGATGTAAGCGCTCTTTCGTTGAAGCAGATTGACTGATTTGTGAGGAAGTCTCTGGCTTTTTACTGTACTCTGGGCATTGCACTGGGAAACTACCCTATAATTTTTATGTGCCATGGAACAATCGTCTGTGACGGACACGATGGTGATAGAAAGGTAACTTAATGAAAATGATCTATCGGTTATGCCATGGGTGGCGGTCTTTCTGGTTCCCCAGCTTACGGTCATTTTTGTGACTCTTCGAGTATGTCACGGAACGTATCTTCCCTCTGGGACCAGTCCTCGCTCGCACGTGAGCCAGCACAAACGTCCTTGCCCATAGAAAGGATGGCATGCAATAAATTCATCCGCATGCGACTGGTGGCGATAGCGGACATGTCATTCTTGTTGTCCCTTGCCAACGAAATAGGCACGTCCAGACAGCGACAAAATATCTGCGGATCGACGCTCGGGTTGGTTAGGAGGATAAGCCCGGTCAGAGCGTGGATGAGCCTGTCCTCTGCATCGGCGGACGATGGCGACGAGAGGATGCACATCAACGCCATCGGCAATATAGCACACGCACTGGAATGTGGGAGGATCCCCTCCTCGATGGCGCGCGTGCACAGGACGCGTCCCTTGGGCATGGACAACGTCATCGCCAATCTCTCGTCGTCGACCTCGATCGTCTTGCCCTCCCTCGAGTTGATCTGGACCGACACGCCGAGAGACGAATGCAAGAGGTCGACATTGGCCTTGACGTCGACCATCAAGTCGCCGATGATTCTGGGGTCGCCGACGTTGGCCTGAATCAGACGGCGTAGCTCGATTAACGACAACAGGGCGGTGAAACCCTTGTCGATCGTCACGCGCGCCTTCCATAGTTGAATGCGACCGGACTGCTGTTCCGATTCGTACTTGGAGTCCGCCATCGCTCCCGCCCCGGCGTCGTCGTGGTCCTTCCTCATCGCGGGGGTGTTCAACAGGGCCTTGGGCCGCTTGACGCTCGATCTCTCGAGCTGTCCAAGGCTCCTGTTCTGATCGGCGAAGGTCCTCGCCCTGGCCCTGACGGCGGTCTCGAATTTCTCCTCCTGCGCCCTCGCCATGACCTTGGTCTCCTTCCAAACGGGATTCGGGAGCGGGATATTCCCGGACGGTCGCATCCCCATCGCGTCCGATGCCGATCTGTTCGCGACGCTCCAGTGATAGTAATCGTCGTTGTAAGCGTCGAGGCTCCTCAGCGAGCGTAGCATTATATTCACGACGAGGCATACGTCCTTGGATGGCATGTGACCCGATGACACGAGACGCGCGTCGATGGGGGGGGCATTCGGATTCGGATTGTTGAGGATGCACTGCGCGACCGAGGGGGGGGGGGGTCGAGTAACCGACGGCGTCCGTCGTCGCCCCCGCCGACTTCGGGACGACCCCCCCGTCGACCGCCAACGCCGAAGCCGATGCGACCTTGGTCGTCGAACCGAGCGCTGGGAATTCGGCCATGTCGAGCGGGACCGCGACGGGGGCGGGGAGGGGGGGAGGGGGGATGATCATCCCCCCGCCCGAGGGAACGTTCATGTTCGGGTGAGGCGGAGGAGGGATCATCGGGTTGTAATTCAACGGCATCGCAGGATGTTGATGATGTTGATGATGATGATGATGATGGTGATGATGATGGGGGAAAATCGCCGGCATCGGGGGAGGTACCATCGGCATCGAATGCATCGGAGGGGGCGCGAACGCGGTCGGGCCCGGCGGGGGCTGGGGGATGATGGGAGGCGGGGGCAATGACGACGGGGTCGACTTCCCGACGATGTCGGTCGACGATGCTCCACCCGTTTCGGTTGTTGTCGATGTCGATGCCGATGGTATGGTCCTCGACTTGGAGGATGCTCCCAGTAGCAACGATGCGAGATCGGCCGCGCCCCCTCCCCCTCCCCCCCCACCTCCACCGACATCCTCCTCGAGGGCGTATTCTCCCTCCCCGTCGGCGTCGAATAGCCGATCGAACGGCAGCCCACTCGCGTCGTCCTTCGTCGTGGTCCCATCCCCCCCCGTCGATGATGGACCACCCCCCCCCCCACCCGCCGCGACTACGACATTGGAAGTTCGTCTCTTCGTCGCGATGTCCGCGGCGAGGAAGTCGGAAACGAGGCTCATCCCCCCGAATCTCGATATCGACGCCGACCACTCGTCGCCACCCCCGCCGTCTCCTCCTCCTCCTCCTCCTCCCCGCCCGTATACTCCCGGCATCGTCGTCGTCAATCGAGACTGATTGTCTACCACGAACGACGCCGCGGTCGGACCGCCGATTCCTACCCCCACCGTCGTCATCGTCGTCGTCGTCGTCGGCGGGACAGACGTGGCGGCATTATCGGCGGCGGCATCGGTCCCACCCGCGTAGTAGGTCGACGTCAATTCCCTCTCGAGTAAGGCGAAGACGTCGTCGTCGTTGTTGTTGTTGTTGTTGTTGTTGGACCTCGAATCATGATGGATGTCCGTCGCGGAATTGAGCTCCGATAGGAGATCGTTTAGTAGGGATCCGCCGAGGGTATCCAGGAGGTCGTCGGTCTCCATCATGGTCCAATCTCTCAGTCTGAACCGGTCCAGCCCATCTCCTCATACGCACGGAGGTCGACTCGACCGCCTGTCCGCCACCTAATTCGTTCTTTTTTTTTCAATAATCGCGAACAGACGCGACAGACGATGGCGGTATGTGAAGAGGGGTCAACTCTAATAGAGAGAGGCGAGGGAAGGGAAGAACGCTCCGAAGACTCATTAGACTCCGAGGAACGCACCCCACCTCATTTGAACTTTCGGAGCGACCGCGCCGTCTTCCCCCCCCCCCCATATCTGTAAAAAGCATCCGCCCACGCACGACGACGACGACAATGTCGAATACTCGACAGATACAAAAAACGGCGTCGTCGTCGTCGTCGTCGTCGCCGCACGTCGCAGCGACGGCGCCGCCATCGTCCTCCCCCTCCTCGATCACGACGTTCCACAGACAACGCCTGTGCGCAATATTGCTCGACGGACACGCCTCCCTCCTATCCTCGGTACAACGACGGCGCTCGGGCGCCGATCGGACCGACCGGAAGACGTGCGCATCGTCGATCGCATCGTGGATGGGCGACTCGTCGAGATCGATGGCGCTGCGTTCCGTCATCGGGAAGTTCGTCGAGGACGACGAACCGCATCACGACGACGTCGTTCCCGATTGGTCGGAATGCATTTGCATGTCGTGCGGGACGCTCCTTTACCCTCCTCCCATCATCCCCCTCCCCCCACCCATCGTCGCGTCGTCGTCGTCGTCGTCGTCGTCGTCTTCCCCATCCTCGACGATGCCCTCCCCCCCCGCCGCGGCGCCGCCGCATACGCATGGCGACGTACGCCTAATATCGATGAGGCGCGATGGGACGAGACGTCGACGATCCCACCGCACCAGGGCGAGGCAGATGCACGATCGCGCGCTCGCGCTGCGGCGTCGTGGCCTCGGTGGAGGAGGAGGAGGCGGCGGATCGTCGTTATCGAACGACGCATCGCGCAAGCGCGCATTATCGAGGGAGAGGACGGAACGTCTCGCGTACGTCCATCGCATCGGCGATGGCAGGGCGTGGAATTGCCTGATGATGAAATGCTTGTTTTGCGGCACGATGACGAGGAGGAAGGGGATGGATGTCAAGAGGAGGGGGGAGAAGGTAAGGGGAGGAGGAGGAGGAGGAGGAGGAACTGGCAAGGCACAAGCGGGGAGAGGTCCGGCGGCTGGCGGCGATGACGATGCCGCCCGTCGCAAAGCGGGAGACGGACGTGGGACTCGACGACCTCCACCCGAGGGCGGGACGATGTCGGACGAGGCGAACGTCGCGTCGTCGTCGACGTCGAAACGAACGATCGACGAATCCTCCGACTTCATCCCGCTCGACAATCTCGACCGCGTCGGGACGAGAGATCATAGACCCGTCGACGAACGGCAAGTTGTTGCCAGGAAGAGACCGCAGGACGAGGGCGAAGCGTTCCTGTCTCCGTTGCTCATGGGCAAGAAGAAGAAGAAGAAGAAGAAGAAACCCGAGACGGCGAAGAAGGGCGATCTGATGGATTTTCTATCGAAGTTGAATGATTGATCGGGGGATGACGAGAGTAATTTGGCGGTCATCACAATCCTTAGTATCGCATTCAAGTGGATGATGAATTCATCGCATTATTGCCAATTACCGTCATCACTCGAATTCATATGAACATTATATTTAACAACTATTATGCGCAGCTACTAAAACGATACGATAGCGTTCCTTCATATTGTTTGGAATATTAGTCGATTGTGGTGGAGGGACGATTAGAAGACGGCACGAAAGGACGATGTCTTCCCAAGGACGGTCGGATCAACTCGACCTAGCCTTCTTCCCGGCCGGTTTCGAATCCGAGGATGCCACCGATGTCGCCCCGGGGGGCTTCATCGCGGCATTGCCGACGTTCGTCCCCCCCCCGCCCGACGTTCCCCCCGCCGCACCACCGCCCCGAACGTCGCTCGTCCCCTTCGTCCCCGCGGACGACGACGACGACGCCGCCGCGTCGGTCGACCCCCCCTTCGCGGCCGATAGCGATCGCTTCGCCTCCTCCAACTCGACGTCCACGCGCAGCAAGCGCTCCTTGACGTTTCGCAACTCCCCCTCCAAGAATCCCTTCGCCGATATCATGAACTTCATCTCCTCCTCATCTCCGTACGTTCGGAAGTGTTCGGCGACGTTCGGCTCGTTCGATATCGGATACGGCAGTCCCCCGACGACGTTGCCGTTGACGAGACGATTGTGAAATGCCGCCTTGGGATTCGTGAATACGACCTCGTCGTATTTCTCGGATACGACTGATGTTTTTTTTTTTCGGGGGGGGGGGGGGGGGGTGGGGAAG
>JALLBA010000605.1:0-15708 GCA_036939675.1 Cyclostephanos invisitatus
TTGCACGTGAATTACATGTAGTGCTAGCTTAGCCGTTTGCCTCTCTTTTTGTCTTTTATATTTGCATTATCTACATTAGGAGGTAGTTGCAATCAAAGGCGCAATGAGTTTTTCCTCCCCAAAAGGAAAAGGGGAAAAAACGATTCCTACGAGCAGAGAACACAAACGAGACAGGAAGGAGGAAATGTATGATGGCAGTGATTATCTCTTGATTTTATTATTAATTGCTCGCCTCGCCAATAGGAGTCACTGTGAAACCCATCAAGACGCAGATTTATTGGTTAGATATGTGGTACGAATTCGAGAGAGTGGCGGAAGGAGCCGCAAGAGACAGAGCGAGAAGAGCCGTGTTGAAAGCGATCGGGTACGAAGAAGAACGGTCGCCGCCTCCGCGATTTGGCGAGCAAGCGCATTTTTGGTTCTTCTATGGCGTCGTCCCATTCATTACGTGGGTCGCTAAAGTATGCTCTTCGATTTTCTTCTTGCTGGCGATGAGCATAGGGTCATACGCCACGATACGGGGATTGATTATGCGAGGGCTGGATGTTCGGTCGCATAAAATTTTCTTTGACTACTCTCCGTCTGCGGAAGAATCGTTGATGCCCATAGGAATTGTAGATCTTCGATCAACGAAAAATGCGCCTTGGATAAATTCATGCGCTGAATCCCTCGATCGCTCTTCACCTGCTGAATATGTCTGTAACAATGATGACAATCAGATTATCTACCGCGTCGGAGGAGAGAATGCAGTTCTGGAATCGGGCAATAGATACTTCTTTGAATTATCCCTCACATTGCCAGAATCAGATGTTAATAAGCGATTGGGTGTATTCATGGTCAAGGTTGAACTGAGATCCGCTGATTGGTCACTGCTGGCATTATCCAAGCAGCACAGTTTTCTGCCATTCGAATCTGCGTTTGTGTCACTTTTTAGAAAGTCAATAATTATGCTGCCGTTAATATCTGGCATTCTTTCTGAAACAAAGACTGTCACATTACAAATGTTCGATCAGTATAAGGATGTTAACGACAAAAAGCCCGTATCGTTTGTGGAGATAAGCCTCGGAGTACCGAAGCCAGCAGCATTCCCAGCAACTGTACAAGCTATTCAAATACAATCAGCAGAGCTTCGATACGGAAAGGAAATGAACTCAATACAAGCGTTCTTTCGCAACTGGCACTATTTTTGCGCAATCACCGGGGCCGTTGCTCTGTTCTGGGGCTATACCTTGGTTGCCCTGTCGATATTGAACCGTCGGTCTGAAAGACATCGATCGAACACGCAACCTTACGCAAGCTTTTTTGATTCGGACGAAGAGGAATCGGGAGACGACGCCAGATCAGCTTCGCAGGATCAGTGGATGGGTGCTGATATAGAAATACTTGATGATGATGAGGATGATTCAAGTGCATGGGAACCAATTGCATCAATCGAGGAGAAGACAAAGAACGGGAATGTAAATGAAGAAATGAATGTAGTCTCTGAGGATGATGAATCAGTCCCCGCCAAACAGAACAAATGGAATGCTTTCACTGCCCCTATAGAAAATCTTGGTGAACATAGCACAGTACGAGATGAACCTCTGTTCCCTGAAATGCCACACGACAAAGAAAAGTGTAAGCACGGACTTTCTAATGAGAATTGCAGGGATGCTGTCGAATTAAGGATGAAGCGGGCCCAGAAAGAAGAAGAGCAACATTTGGCTGACATGGTTATGAAAGGTTGGTGTTTCCTTTTGGTTATGCGTTTAAAATCATAGCATCTGCATCGTCGTCTCAAGTTTGCTGTGTTTTACCATACACTCTACTCGAAGGTCATTCCAAGTGGGAAATGTCTACAGGTGCACAGTTGCAACGCCTTCATTGACGTCAAGTGTAAAGTGGTTTCTTATTTCGCCATTGCTTAACTATCCTATTCTCTAGACTGAAGTTGTTTTACATGGCCTGATGGAGAGATGGCGAAGTGAAAACATAAAATACTCCTACCAACAAATACGTAACAACGACGTAAAGAAGTACCTACATAGACACCGCCGACCACAAAAATACACACACAAAACACCGACCCCGCCCCTCCAGCCCGCCCCGCCCCCACCGCCAACAACAGTATCAACGCAAAGCCAAATTAACCTAATATCTCACTGCGGCGAGATCATGGCGAATACAGAGGGGCTCTCCGATGAGGCAATGTCTTCCCTACTAGCGATGCCTTCGTCAGAAGAGGAGAAACTACAAAGTCAACACAGACATGTCGCCGCCGTTCCTATTGGACGAATGAAGCCGCCAAGCTTTCGACGGTCTCTTGCTCGTAGGGAACAGATGATGCAGCTAGGCGACGGGGAAACACCGGCTGCAAAGGTGATAAGATCATCCCAGGTACCGAAAGTCTATTCTTCCTCTTCCAAGAACAAGAGTTTCGGTGATGCCAGTGTAGCCGAAAGAGATGACCCTGAACAAATATCTTATGATGATGGAAACATCGACGAGCACAATGAAATTGACAATTATGAGAATCACAAACCTGTTATAATGTCAGAATACATCTCCGAGCGCCCGATTGGTACTTCTGATGTCATTGACTACAGCAAGTCACATTTATCAACAACCCAGCGAGTGTCTCGTTTCAAGCAACGCAATCGAAATAGCAATGAATTACGATCGCCACCTGAAGGAGGATTTCCATCACTTGACATCGCCCCGATGGGTACATTTACACGCAAGGGCAGATCATCCCGTGTTGACCCTTCGCCTAATACACATGATAGGATAGAAGAGATCAAGTCTGAAAAAATTCCTTCATCCAAAGCAAAAGAAATTTTTCCTGCATTTAACGATTTGGGAATAGCCTCCGATTCTATGCTGTCTGCCATGTCTTTTGAAGAACTACGCGAGGGAGTAGAAGAAGTTCAGTCTATTCTTTCATCCAAGTCAATTGAATTTCTGAAGAAGAGGGGACGGGAAAAACTTGCCAAGTCAAAAATGTCTTCGGCCAGAGGTCGCCCTCAACACACCGAACGCAACGTTTCCACTTGCAATGATAAAAATATGATGAAGCATGAGGAAATTAAGCTCGAAGAAAAGATGGCACAGGAACGAAAAGTGAAGATATCAGAGCTTCTCTCATCAGTTCGCACACCTGATGATATGGATCGGGTGTATAATGAGGCGTTGAAATTGGGGTTGGCGGCTGAATTGCCCTCAAGTGCAGTAGACACTATCGCAAAAGTAACATGTGATGGGGTGGCCATGAGTGATAGGATGAAAAATCTACATTTGGCCACCTGCTTACTTCGTTCGACTACCCCGAGGCAAAGGTTGCTCGGAGCAAAACGCGCGTGTGAAATCTTGGAGGAGGATGCAGCTCAATTGGCAGCACGGAGGCGGAAGCATTCATACTCGGATTCTCATGATGAGAGAGAATCGATGCAAAGAATTTTTCCACAACTTTTGCCCGTTGCAGCTCGATGTCTACTTGATGAATCTATTGCTACCTATCAGACGACAGGCGGACGTCTACTCCTCTCTACTGTCCTCCGCTGTATCCACGCACTCATGACCTTATTCGTCCACCCATACCATGTAGTAATGGTAACTCCAGAAGCTCATGTCTGTGATGATCCCTTCACTCTGTACCAAACTTGCTTCATGTGCGATGTATCGCATGTTCCACCGGGGACGGAAATGTATCCTCCGACCCAAATTAGACCTATCGATGATGCAGGTGAAAATAAAGCTGCTGCGTGTTACCGGGCAGACTCGTCCGCTGCCACCGCGGAGTCTGACTCAAAGGCATTCTACAGTGATCCTGCGTGGACGCTGCTATCACGGATGCGTATAGTGCCCTGCCTATCGGACGTTTTACGTTGTTTGTCTACTGAATCGGCAATTTTGGATGAAACCATTCGAAGCATATGCGGGATCTTAGCTATGCTATCATTGCGATCCCAAGGAGCAGCAGGTGCAATCACCCGCCATAAAGGCATACTTCCATTTCTCGTTTCATATTGCCTCTCGCCAAAAATATCTTCCGATGCGGACGCTGTGGACGATGGGATTTTCAATTCGGGGGTGGCGCTTCCGGCGTTGAGTCTTTTATGTCAACTGGCACGTCAATCCAGGGATATTGCCGAACTTGAAATGCCATTCCAGATGATTATTCCTGAGTTACTGGCAATTTTATGCGTGGAAGCTGAATCGGAAATCCAATCTTGGAGCGTCATCTTACTGCGTATTTTGCTGAGTTATGGTGTCGGAGTTGAACACGTGGAATCCCTTATTATAATGGCTGCCCCTCGTCTTGAAATGATGCGACCTGAAAGCGATCTTGGTGCGCACTACTTAACCCTCTTTGCCACCATATGCGATGCATCCAAGCCTAGACAACAAAGTCGAAATCACCAGGCAGACGAATGCCTTGCTATGTCGGGAGCATGGCTGTCATCTTCTGTTACAAATTGTTTCACTTCTTATCATGAAGTGGTGAATGGTTGTAGCAAATGTCATATCAGACTTGCTTCGGCCCAATTGCGTTTTATGGCATCATACATATCATCGGCCGCGCCGACAGAGAGATCTCATTTTGTTCCTATTGTCTCGAAACAGGCTTGTTTTGAAGTAATGAATGCCACACTTGAATCGGATATGCTGGAAAATGCACTCGCCATAGTACTCAGGGTGTCATTCAACGCCACATGGGATGCGTGTGATGATGATTCTCAAACCCAATCCTTAGAAGATGAAGCCATCAGATGTTTATTTGTCTCCGCTTACATGAATTTCGTCAAACTTTGCGCGAAACAAGATGTGAGAAAAATTTTCAGAGCAAAATTGTTCAACAAGATCATTTATTCCCTGAAGCGATTTTCGGAGAGCAATCACTCGTCAATCACATCTAAAGGAAATAACTTTCACCCCGCGCGTCAATCATGGTTTTTAGAGGCTGAATTCTCTGTGTTGAGAATGTTATGCGAAGAAAGCAGTAGTCTCGATAGCATTCGGCCGATGCTATCAACGTTTGCATTTTCTCTTGTTGGGAGGCTGAACATAGGCCATGAAGCCATGGCCGAATTCATATTTCGTCAGGATGACCTTTTCCAATTGGGAAACAAGATCGATCGAACAGAAACCCGGGCTTCAAGTCTCCAGAAATTTTTCCAGGCGGAACTCAGCGACCATGTGTTGCAGTTGGACCACAGCTCAAACATATTCTTCATGACTGACCTCTGTGATCCTAACAAAGGATCTTTAAACTCTTTACGTTGTCATGCCGCTGATTGCCTTGGTAGGTCTAACAATGATGTTGGAGGTAGACGTGTTTTCCTCCCGCTTGGCGGCATCTGGATGTGGAATGTACTCTCGAGCTCTTTCACTTTTCAACCATGTGGATCCAGTGGAACAAACACCGTCGATGTTGTGTCCCACACCATCCGTCTGCTTCTTCAACTTGAAGCGATGCCTAACGCATCTTGCTATACCACATCAATCGAAAATGGAACAAAGCTTTACCATGCCGCGAATGTTTGTTTGTTCCCTGAGAACATTTTGAGCGACGATGTAATCCGATCAGACCTTAACCTGCTTTTCAAGCGTGTTTCTGGATTTGATCGCGGTACTTTGAATGATTCGTTTTTAGCGAATGATTTCATAAAGGCATGCTATTCACATTCACGAATATCCAAAGAATCCATAATCAACTCTTCCAAGGATCACCTGAATGCCCGGAGTCAGACCGCGCAAAAACTTTATGACTTGCTTGATAATGAACAGCCAATGTCAAATGGGTATTCTAAAGACGAATTGAAGGCCCTTGATGATTTCGTTGATGACTTGTGCAACGCCTACATAGAATATGGAGGTCAATACTCGGAGTTCACTAATTTTATTCGGCTCTTCCTCTGGCATGATTTCCCCGCAAAAACGAACACTACAGTGCTCACAAGGTTGAATCCTATCTTAAATTTACTCACCATCGAAGAGGAGGAGAGAGAGGCTCAATTGTTTTATTTGTCACAATCCATCAGCCGCGGACTGTCGAGTCTGGATTCAAACCGTCGTATCCCGAGCAGTGTTCTTGATTCGTTTTCATCTTCGTTAAAGAAGCGGGAGAAAAACCTCTTGCGCAATGATTATGCATATTTGTTGGCTGTCGCAGTCCTCAGTCAAAATCTGGTGTCCTGCTCACAGCGCTGTGAATGTGGTGTCGGGGCCATGAGAAATCGGCTCACTGGATTGAGCGATGCCATTTTTTATGATATCATTCAGGTCTCTTTGAAAATTCTTGCTAATGGGACTCGTGATCTAATCTTGTGTGTATTGGATACCTGCATGGACAGTAAGAAGGGGTTACTGGTCCAAGATGATGACAAACAAAAATTCTGGCGGTGGAACTCCAATGGAGATTCTGTGTGGAATAGAGTAGTCGAATGTCTGAAAGGTAACACGTAATGAATTATGAACCGACATAAGATTACGAAGTAATCATTTTTCTGTAACTATATCTAGTTTGACCCTGTCACTCAATGCGCACATGACTACCCTAGTTTCAAGTTTCTTTATTGATAGTCCTCCAACGATCCTTGATCGCAACCGCGTCCCTGTCTTTTAGTACGATTGCAAAGTTCGCTTTGATTTGTGCCCAATGCCCCGCCCCGAATTGCCTTATCCCCTCCCTGATCGCCCCATCTTCTTCTGTCGTGAATTTCTTCCTTTTTTTGGGAGGATGAGGCTTAACGTGAATTTTTGGAAAGGCTTGAAAGGATTTTGGATGCTCATACCTAGCTGGAACGTCACTCAATGCAACGGCCTCCCCTTCGGAATCGTCCGAGTCGTCAAATTTAATTTGGTAGGCCGTCTTCCTCTTCTGACAGAGGGGCGGAATCTTTTTCACTGGCTTCTCGCCAGCGTCATCCTCGCTGCTCGATTCATCATCGCCCTGGGTCTGCCCGAGATGTTGGTCGGCTCTTGCGGATCGGGCAATCGCTACGCATTCATTGAGGGGGTCTTTCACATTCTTCATTAACTTTTTCATCTTGCGCTTGAGATTTCGCCTGTTTTGACCCGCTTCATTCTCCGATGATGATTCGATCTCATCTTCGACTTCGACATCGAATAAATTATCGCTAACTACAGGGGACATATGTTCAGTCTCTCGTACCTTCTGACGCCTATTTGCGTGCTGCCGATCCATCGTGGATGTTGCAAATGATGATGGCTTCATCACATCGTTAACTTTGCTATTCGCATTCTCCTTATCGTCCACACCGGCCATTGACTCCTCTTCTTCCATGTCACCATGATGGGCGGAGCCATAATTGAACTTAGATAACGCAGGGAAGGGAAGCACCAGGTGTGTCCATCTGCTAATCAAACTAAGAAGATCTTCTTGGAAAAGTTTTAGGTCGAACATGGATGAATTGGTAAGGTGTATCGATTCGATTACGTGGTACGGCCTCAAATTCAAGGCTTGGCGGCGAGTCGTCCGATCGACCTGCTTTTTCCCTTCCAAAAGGCTTTGGAGGATTCGTTGGTATTTATTGTTTCCGGCATCTCCGAACTGCTCATCAATGGCAAACCTTGCATGATTCCGATCAATAGGGATGATTGAACTTTTCTCATCAGAACAAAATTTAGCGTTGTAGAAGAAATTCACATCGGTCAAATCAACACTTACTTGAATGCAATTATGTTATCGTGCGGGATCACAACTGATTCAGCACCAACGATCGGACTCGATCGAATGGCCGTGGCGAGCTGAGGCTGGAGATGACTCAAACACTGGTGAAATTTCACGCGGTCCATCATCACTTGGTAGTTCGCCTCGAAATCCACGTGAGATTCAAGCGCCTCGTTGATGCTGTCGTCCTCCTCCGGAATCATCTCCTCGCCCTCGCGATGGTCTACGGGTTTGTCTCCATTGTCGAGTTCGAACGGCAGAACGAGCAAGGCGGCATCGTTTCTGAGCATGGATTCCCTCAAATGTTCGAATTGATCGGCGATCTTACTCCACTTATCGGGAGATATATCGACGAGGCAATCGGCGAGTTGCCCCCCACGTTCGATTTCATCCGGAATCACATATGGATGGCGGGCGCAAACGCGTGCGATTATGTTGGCAATAATCGTGCGATTAAAAAGGCGACCGTAGGGTAATTGATCTCGGATAAGCCGTTGGATCATGTACTGTTTTTTTTATTTTATGGACGGGCGGGGCGGCAGCGTGAGAGAGTGTATTCTGTGTCAACACGTCCCCATGACCTGCCACCTCAACATTTTTCAACTGACGGCATCCCTAAAAGATGATTCGATCACTCACCCTCATCTTAGTGATCAAATAAGCCCTCCTAGCCACGGACTTCGTGGCAAGCATCTCCTGACAATACGCCTCGAATATGTCCAACGATACTCTACGCGGATCGAGGGGGTCCAACCACCGATAGACACCCTCCCCCGCCGCGAGCGATCCGGCGGTGGTGCTGGCGGCACCGTCGTCGACAACGGGACCGCCCTTTCCCGCGCGGGATGCGCGCTGATTTTTCCATGATCGCGTCGGCATGTTCTGATGCTCGATGAACCCCGAGATCGGGCCGTCGGCTCGTTGGCGTCGTTGTTGCTCTTTTTTTTTTTAGGGGGCTCTTTTCATCAGCCCGCCAGCATGGAGACGTTCTCAATTATTTCCCCCCCCCCCTCCCCTGCCTTCGATCCAAAAAATAATTCGGAGACTCACAGAAGCACGACATCGAGTGAACATGTCTCGTCAAGATGGAGACAACATCACAGTCAACAATGATGGAACCGAAAATAAGCGGCAGGGAACCATCTCGTCTGCTCGGTTCAATCTCCTCTCATCGATGGTGGGGGGAGGATGCCTCAGTCTACCGCTGGCTTTTCACCAAACGGGAAACCTCCTCGTCGCCCCGATTCTGTTGATAATGACGAGTGTGCTTGCGCAGCAATCTATATTGTTCCTGGTTAAGGCGGGTGCTTATTCGAATGCCGGTGTAGGGATCGGTCCCGGCAACTTCGACGACGCTCGGTTAACGGTGGCGTCTCGTCGAAGCGATATCATCAACAACAGGAGAGGAATCGCCACATTCGAAAATGTTGCCTGTCAAGCCTTCGGTCGCAGGGCGCGAGTATTCTCCATGGCATTGGTATGCGCCTGCTGTTTCTTTGCCACGGTTGGGTATGCGGTTCTCCTACGGGACATGTTAGAACCGATTGTAGACGCGGTAGTGAAGCCCCCGGAGGGGGTGGGTGGTGGACCGACGTTGGCAAGGAATACGGCCATGTTGATTGTGGTATTGTGCATCAGCCCATTAACGACATGGGATAACATCACGGCCTTGAAAGATTTGGGCGCAGCATCGATGGCGTCGGTTGTTACCGTGGGGCTGTGCGTTGCGTATCGTTCGATCGAGTGCCAAAGCGGTGTACTAGGAAATGATGGAAACGTGAGGGCGTTTCCATTATCAATGAAGCACTTGTTGGATGCCATCCCTCTCTTCATCTCATCGTTCGTATGTCATTTTAACGTATTACCCATCCACAATGAAATGATCTGCCCAACTTCGGACCGTGTCACGCAATGGGTCCGCACTTCCATCTGGCCGGCGACGTTGTTTTACTATGTCATTGGGTTCACTGGCAGTTTGTTCGTGAAATGCACGACTTCCGGATCGGTGCAGGGAAACATCTTGTTGGACTTCAACGAGGACGATCCGCTTTTGTTGTTGGGTCGACTCTGCCTGGCCGCGACAATCACGTTGGCATTTCCCATGCTGATAATACCCCCAAGAGACATATTCGTCCGCTCATTAGTACAGACTCGGTTTGGGAAACGATATCTCCAACCCATTTCAGACAACCAGCATCCGTTACTCCAATGTTCAGCCATTGATGACACAGCCGACATCCCCCGGGATATTGCAGTCGAGTTCGAGCCACTGGAGTTTTCACGGGCGGCAGATATGGAAGAGCCTCTGTTGATGTTAGAAAATCGGTCTTCGACAGGAATCGTTCAAGATGATCTCGCTGAGCAATCATACTCGTATGAATATTTTGATAGCACGTCGGTATCATCTAGACAGGTCCAGTTGGATGGGGGGGGTGGCGCAAAGACCACGACCGCTAGAAAAATTGTAGCATTCGCAGTCTTGTGGTCTGCTGCCGGCCTTGCGTGTTTGGTCCAAAGCATTGACGTCGTTTGGGATCTTGTTGGTAGCAGTTTTAGTATCATGCTGGCCTTCTTGATTCCGTGTGGTGCTTACCTCAAGCTTGTTAGGAGGAGCAGGTTCGATGATTATCAGAATGGTGGGATAGGTTTCAGAAAGTGGATGACGTCAAGAGCTGTTGCATGGATGATGATATTGGTCTTCGTCCCGCTTATGGTAATCTCGACTATCAATGCTTTCTATAACAGTTTTTTAAGAAGGAACGATTAGAAGAGGTGGTAAGTAAATAATAGCGATAATAATTGCAAGTGTACATTTTACTCCAAAAGTTTCGTATCATACCCCCAAAAACAGCTACTTTTATGCCCTTGTAAAAACGAAAAAATTATCATCGATATCCCTCGTTATGCGCATGCCCTCGTCGACGTAATACGTCTTTAAAACTGCGACGGGGACGGTCCCGCTGATTGCCCTGTAGGCTTCCCCCACGGGTATTTCCACGGCATTATCGTCCAAATACTGATCCAGGAATGGCACGTTCGATCCGTTCACCTTGGTACCCCTAACCTTCATCTCCCACGTTTCCGGGGCAATGACGGTAAGCTCGGCGCTCGTTACCACCGTGCCCTTCACCCTAAGTGGCAAACCGGGAA
The DNA here is from genome assembly GCA_036939675.1 of Cyclostephanos invisitatus. Classification (NCBI taxonomy): domain Eukaryota; phylum Bacillariophyta; class Thalassiosirophyceae; order Thalassiosirales; family Thalassiosiraceae; genus Cyclostephanos; species Cyclostephanos invisitatus. Next base: position 10,823 of record JALLBA010000605.1, read on the forward strand.
ATACGCCAACGCTCAGATCATATTCGCTCACTAGTTCGCTATTATTTTTGTTAATGATCTGACGGACCTTTCCCACCCGCGATGCAGTGGTGGCCCTATATTAACGGGAAAGCGGTTTAGTGACGCACGGCATCGTATATTGCGAATGCGAGGAATGGTTTCAAGTCCCCAAAGGCGCCTGACACACACACACACGCGCACGATCGCGCCGCGAAAAAAAATCATTTGACTCACCTATCGTGAATCGCGAACGCCGTGTCGGCCATCGCCCCATTCTCCTCGCCCATGATCGAGCGTATGGCGAGGAAGAAGGGCGACGAGCGGAACGATTGCGTCGACGAGTAGCACAATTCCCACTCTCCCATGCCATTCGCGGCAGGATCGTTCGTGGGATTGAGCGCCTCGAGCTGCGCGACGAGGTCGATGACGAGGTTCGATTCCTCGGTCGTGGCGCACGTGCCTCGATTCGTGACCGACGCTAGCAATATCAGCTCGCGCTTCAATTCGTCCCGTATCGTCGCATCGTCCTCGTCGGTGTCGACGTTGACCTTCCTCCCCAGGTCGGATTCGAGCGCGTCCGCGTCGTAGTCGGAGGGGTACGAAACGTCGTCGGGAAGGGACAGGAGGACGCGGCGGTCTCGGCAAAGAACGGGATTCGCCGCCCGCCGCGACGGGGGGAGGGCGGCTGGGGAAGAAAAGGAATGCGCGATGTCAATGACGACCCCGAAGATTAGGGCGGAAGCCAGATGTTGCATGGTGTTTCGATTATCGAAGTCCGATTTTTTGTTGAGAGAGCAGCTATGGTAGTAGCTATCATACCCGACGTACATACCATCCTGCCACCATCCTGCGTACCTACCTACCTAGCCCATCTTATCCTTATCTATCCCTGCCATGGTGCTCCGTAGCCGATACCGATACCTCACGATGGCAGTACCAGGCGGGAGGAAGCGCCTTCGATCGCTATCGAACACAACGGCAAGGAGCGACGATGAACGCCGACGAGGACCCCCCCCGCCGCCGCCGACATCGTCGGACTTTCCACCCTGGTCGTACGAGCCGAGGACCGATCACTTTAGCTTCGAGGTATTGCGCGAATCGACGAAATGCATGGCGAGGGCGGGGAGGATGACAACGCCTCACGGCGTCATCGACACCCCCAGCTTCGTGGCCGTGGGTACCAACGCCACGTTGAAGGCGTTGGACTTCGATGCCGCGAAGTATGCCGGACGGGAGGGACTCGTTTTCTCGAACACGTATCACCTCATGTTGCAGCCGGGCACCGACATCATACGGGACGCGGGGGGGATACACGAATACACCGGCAGGAAACACGGTCCGTTCATCACAGATAGCGGCGGATTTCAAGTCCTATCGCTGAAGTACGGTGGCGTGTCAGAATCCCTAGCGTCGGGGGCGGGGGGGGAACTAAAGAAAAGGGGGGCGGGCGGTGGCAGGAAGAAGTCGCACTGGAGATCCGACGTGATTGGTAAGGTAAAGGTCACCGAGGATCACGTCGAATTCAAGAGCTATCGTGATGGCTCTACCGTCATACTCAGTCCCGAGAGCTCCATTCGAGCGCAGAAGGATATAGGGGCCGATGTGAGTTTGTTTTTCGTTTGATATCCCTCGTCCCTCCTCCCCGGCCAAATCGCGTGACATCGCTTTCCGCCCGAAGATCTTAGATTATTATTTCTTTTCGACTCGCGTGCGAATGCAATCGCTCACTCAGCTATGAGCCCGCCGCGCCCTCCCCCCCCCCCCCCCTGGTCGACACGCACGCCGCAGATCATCATCCCCCTGGACATATTACCGCCCCATCGCATAAGCAGGGACGAATTGGCGTCGTCGGTCGGAAGGTCGCATCGTTGGGAGGCGAGAAGTTTATGCGAGCATCTCGTGGACTCGCGCGATAGGAAGCAGGCCATCTTTTGCGTCGTTCACGGCGGCACAGATGTGACGTTGCGGACGGAGAGCATAGAGTATCTGACGACGTTGCCGTGGGACGGGTATGCGATTGGTGGTTCATTGGGTAAGTAAAGCTTCTTCCCGCGCCGGGCATGAATTCTGCGATGCCCCGAATAAAAGAAGAAACATCCTCAACTTCCCGATCGCATAATATACCCTGCTTGGAGGTAATGGAAGAGAAGAACTGAAAGCCCTTCTGACCTGGATGATGCCGCTATTCAATACTCTCGAGAGGCGTGATAAGGTATGTTAGACATTCGTGCTACTGTGTAGGTAAACATCTCTGCAATATAATACCTCCGCGATCTCAACCTTGATAAAATAACAAACGAAAAGTGTCGACACCTCCTGGGCATTGCCGATGTCGAGAGCATCCATAGTGCAGTGCATCATGGACTCGATACCATGGACTCGTCGTACCCGACGAAGCTCGCAAGGCACGGAACGCTCATGACGAAGGATGGATTGATTCGAATCAAACGGGGTAAGCATGCCAGGTCGTACGGCATGAAGATCGATTACGATTGTGAATGCTCCGCGTGCACATACTACGATAGAGCGTATCTCTGTCATCTATTTCGATCGAACGAACCTTTAGGCCTTCGACTCGCGACTGTTCACAATCTTTATTTCGTGAATCGTCTCATGAAGGATTTGCGTCGGGGCATTCTAGAGGGGGAAATATGATGCTTATTATTACTTATTTTCATCTCTCCCGCTTACATTCCACAGGTAATTCTTTAAGTAACATGGTCGATGCCCCCTGTCTATAGATCTTGAACTCTTTTATCATTGGATAAATTTTCGCAGCCATCATGACTTCCCGGAGGCATGCTTGCATGTGAGGGCTCACCCTCTTCTCGCTTCAGCTTCGCGTCGTCATTTCTGAGCTCGTGAAGCTTCGAGAAATATTCATCATTGATATTGGTGCCAGTGACATACGTTCCGCTGAAACAACTAGTTTCGTATTCTGTTATTTAACATGGCGAGATAAAAGTACAAATTGATTGATGGAAAAGAGTATCATGTTGAAAAATGATGCTTACTCTCCACAAAATACAAATAACTACCGAGGTTTTCGTTGGGCATACATCAGTCAGTTCGATTTTTCTCACCTTGGTCGGGGCATTCCCCAGCCTCCCGAACTGAATCCTCCAAGTCGCCAAGATCCTGATAGACCACCCAATCACATCCAATCTCCTTCGCAACCTCCTCCTCGTTCCTTTCGTAAGCGACCAACTCTTTCCGCGTGGGTATGTCGATGCCGTAAATATTGGGATACCGAATAGGTGGCGCCGCGCTCGTCAGGTAAACCTTCTTTGCCCCCGCCTCCCTCGCCATCTGTATGATCTCCGTGGCCGTGGTCCCCCTAACGATAGAATCGTCCACCAGGAGGACGTTGCGCCCCGCGAATTCTGACTTGATCGTGTTGAGCTTGAGCCTCACCGACTTCTTGCGGGTCTCTTGTCCCGGCATTATGAACGTACGTGCGATATAACGGTTCTTGATGAATCCCTCGCGATACGGCCTCCCCAGGAAGTACGCCACCTGCACCGCGCTCGTACGTGACGTGTCGGGGATGGGTATCACAACGTCGATGTCGTGTTCGGGGTACCGGTCCAAGATGCGATACGCGAGTTTCTCCCCCATCTTGAGTCTACTCTCATAAACGCTTATCCCGTCCATGATGGAATCGGGGCGGGCGAAGTATACGTACTCGAAGATGCACGGCGCGTGGACGCTCCTTTCCGGGGGGAGACACCTACGGGCGTGGACGGTCCCGTCCATCATGACCACGATGGCCTCGGATGGTTCGAGGTCTCGCACCAGCTCGAAGCCAAGCGTGTCGATCGCCACGGATTCGCTGGCGAAGACGTAATCGGACAGTTCCCTCCCCTTCGTGGCCATAAGGGATTTGCGCGATCCCATGACGATGGGGCGGATGCCGTGCGGATCTCGGAAGCCCACCAGCGCGATGCCATTTATCAGGTAAATCCCCGCGTATCCCCCTTCGCACGAATTCATAACCGTCTCGACCGCGGAGAAGATTGTCTTCACCATATCGCCATTTTCCATCTTCCCCTTGTTGGTCTCCATCTTAATCAGACTGTCCGCGAATATATTGAGGAGGACCTCGGAATCCGAATCGGTATTGATGTGACGTCCGAGGTCGTTGCGACAATGCCTCGCCAGCTCTTCTGCATTCGTAAGATTCCCGTTGTGGACCATGCATATGCCGTGGGGGAAATTCGTGTACAGCGGCTGGGCCTCGGCGCATGAGCTCGAGCCGGCGGTGGGATACCGCACGTGGCCAAGGCCGGCGCTCCCGCGTAGCTCAATCATGTGATGGGTGCGGAAAACATCCTTGACGAGGCCGTTGTCCTTACGCAGGTGGAGACGACCGCGCTCGGAGGTGACTATGCCGGCGGCGTCCTGTCCCCGGTGCTGGAGGACTGTGAGGCCGTCGACGAGCATTTGGTTGACGTGGGCGTCGTCGTCGGCGAGTAGAATTCCGAGGATTCCGCACATTGTGGAACTGATTGAATTTAATGAAATGGATTGGTATCAAAATGATATCAATATCGATGAGTGCGATAGGCGCTAATGAGTTTTGTTCTATGAAGGAGCGATGAACAATGAACTATTCTGAATTCTTGATGATAAGATACACTGATGGTGATGGCGAAGTGAGGCCTGCCTGAGTACGTGTATCGTACGGCGGCTGCTGTTTTTTGGTTTTACTGGCCTCGTCGTTCCCCGCGTAAAAAATGGTTAGTACTGTGATCTATTTATTATCCCCCTCTGTCCCATTTTCGACCCGTTTTTGTGTCCCGTAATAAAATTAAAATATTATGTATTTATGTGTACGGGGTTTAGGCAGGATTTTTTGCCTCGTGTTCTAGTGGATACAAAGTGGA
>JALLBA010000606.1:0-15681 GCA_036939675.1 Cyclostephanos invisitatus
CATGACGATGACATATTCAGAGGCTGAACGATCATTGCTATGCCCCCCCCCGACGATGCTCTCACATTCAACAACTGCCATCGACACCACCCATGATGTTTGCACGTCCAATATTTGCACGCACACTTTGACGAGGAGGCTGGCGCTGGCAGGCCCTGCTCCACAGATTGGAATTGACACCGTCAAAAAAATTGTCATGGCCAAGACCCACCCAGACGTGACCTTCAACGTCATCGGTCACTGGCTGCCCTTCATATCCCTTGCAGAATACGATGACCATCAACGGGACTCAAATCAGGACAACCCAATTTCCGGCATTGCCCTGACCACTGATACCAATGATGAATACGCCGAATACGACACGACCCACGACCCAAATTATTTCGACGATGACGATACCCATATCCCTCCCGATTGGAATTACGATGACGATTCTCCTCCTTCCAACAATGCTACACCATGTAACACAGCTCTCATTCTGTATGCTCCTCCCCAACCCATCATAGATATCTGCCGCATAATCACTCAGAATGTCCACGGGCTATGGTGTCGACAACGAAATGGCGACGGTTCGATCATACCAAACTGCGAACGAGACATGACAAAACTGGAATATCTTGTCTATCGCATGCGTTGCGATGACATCAAAGCATGGCTTGTTCAAGAAATGTGGTTAGAAGATGATGACTTTGACACAATTATTGGTGGCTATCACATGTTTCGCACCAACTCACCAGTTGGACACACAGGACGTAACCATCTCTTCCGCGGTGTCGCCATCATCCTTTCGCCACGGTTCTATCAAGCGTGAAAATCTGCCGGATTCCCCAAGCCCATCACAATGGATCCGTCAGGTGCATTTGCTGGCCGCTTCATTGGCATCCCGCTTAAATTCGACTGTCACGACCATAAAAGAAGGAAAATCAAAGGGAAGTCACTGCACATCTGTCTGGTGTCCGCTGCTGAACCTAAGAACTGCTTTGAGATCGATGTAAAGGTTATTTATCATTTATGAGTGTCTAGGGGAAATTTTGGGTTCGTCCCATTGCGCATCTTATGCTCATTTATTGCCTGATTGTGGATATATTGGGAAACGGTCATTTGTGTTGTAACCGGTTTCGTTTCCCTTTCTCGTCACATATTATTATGTGACTGTTGTGTCTAATACATTTAAGGCCTGTATTTGGCGGGAAGCAGTTTCCTTCCCGCCAATAGTAGAATCCTCATTCGGATGGTTTAACAGCAGGACACAAACTCTTCAATGTCATTGAGAAGGGGACATTTGTTAGATTTGAGCAGTTTTTGAATGCGCTGTTGCCGATTTCTTTGACAGCGGGTGGTATAACTATGCGTTGAAGCAATGCACATTCTCCGAATGCATAGTCCCCAATCTCCTCATCACTACAGCCGAGAGTCACAGACGTCAAACCAAAACATTGATAGAATGTCCAATTCTTTATCGCCTTGACAGCAATGGGTATGACAATATGTTGTAGTGATACGAAATTGCAAAATGCCATTTGTACACTCTCCTCCAGCCCATCGTTGAAAATTACAATCACCAATTGCATGCGATTAAAGAATGCGCTGTCCTCAATCGCCTTTATGGACAAATGGACTTTGACTTGAGTCCCACTGGAATATCCGACCAATTTACCAGGTATTCTCGCTCGACCCCGCCGTGATCGTTGACCTCGTTCATGGTCAGTTTTGGATGGTCATAGGTATGACAATGATGATTATTATTATTCTGAATATGCTCGCTCGACCCCGTCGTGATCGTTGACCTCGTTCATGGTCGGTTTTGGATGGTCATAGGGATGACAATGATGATTATTATTATTCTGAATATGCAGGCCAGGGCTGTGCCGATCAATTAACATTTTAGGGAGATAATGTGGAATGCCTTTATCTCTTTACCGGTTTGTAGACAGTGGGTGACTGCATAAAATCGGCTTCGATTTAGACCCGGAATATTTAGGATTTTTTTAGACCGGATCTAGACGACCCATGAATTTTTATTTGTCTAAATATTCAGGCCTACCACGTACGGAGGATTCAGTACTTTTTTCGACCTGTCGTAGGAAAACAACCAACACCACCACCATGGCCGCCACCGTCGGAACTGGCCTCCTAGCACCGCATATTGATGACAAAAATCCACTATGTTGCATTGAATCGATCAGATACAGTGCCCCAATCAAGCGAATATGCTTTTTGCCGGCGATGATCCGATCTAAAACCCTTAAAAGCTCCGGTAATCCGGCGAAGATGGCAATGAATCTCGCCTTGCCATCGGAGCATTTTAAGGGATTTAGACCGAATCATCGCCGGCGAAAAGCATGTTCGCTTGATTGGAGTATCTTACCCCATCTGTCAAATGCGTCACAGTGGAATTTTTAGCATTTGATGTGGTGCTAGGGGGCCATTTCCGGCGGCGGCGGCCATGTTGATGTGGGGTTGTTGTCGTCGGCCGTTGGTCATCGGCGCTTACGTTGGCGCAAACCCCACATACAAGTAGGAATAGTATTAATTTACAATTCCCAACGTATTTTTTCTGGCTAAAATATTTATTCCAGTCTAAAATCTATTTGGCATGTCCGGACATGCCAATAGAATTTAGGTTATTTTGTAGTTAGACCGGATCTAGACAGCGTTTAGACTGGTCTAAACGCGGAAAAAACCGTTTAGACGAATAAATGCAGTCACCCTATGAAAGCGCCAAAAAATCGGGCCTTTATGACGAAAACTCGACATTTTCTCGCACTCAATTTCTGTTTTCGTCCGAAGCATCGTGCGAAAATGCATCCTGTGTTGGATCTGGTACAACCGCATACGGAGAGAAGACAAGATGCGGCGGGACTGGGATCCCTTTTTCTTCCCCTTTTCTTGAGATTTTTTTGTCAAACTCTCTCAAACTCCCCCGCCCTTTCGTTCGTATGCGCCCTCCGCCGCCAAGTCACCACATAAAAAAATCGAATCTCCTCGCTATCCGAACCCCTCTTCTTTCACATAATACAAGATTTTGATCGAGATGAAGGTCACCATCGGCACAGTCGCGCTCCTCTTCGCCGTCCATGCATCGACGGTCTCCGCGACAGAGAAGGAGGAATGGCTAGCGGAACACAACACCCGTCGTCTTAAATACCACACGACCCTCAACCAGAAGCCTGTCGTGAATTTGAAGTGGAGTTCTGGTCTCGCTGCGTTGGCGAAAACATGGGCAGAGGGAAACGTCGCAGTATGCGAGAATAGGTCAGGTAGCGATGGTGGGTATGGTCGGAGTGCTGTGATGAGGAAGGGGACGACCACTGGACTCACGCCGGCATGGACCCTCACCAATTGGGAGAATAAAAAATCTCAAGGCTATCCCGCAAACGGAGCATTCACTCAAGCCGTGTGGAGACCTACTAAATATGTAGGATGCTACATTGCGACGAGCACCGGGGCCAGCGAATGTCAGTCTGCCGTCTGCTACTATGCCAAGCCGGGCAATTGTGCCATGGGTGAAACCCAGGGGACCAGTTCTGCGGCGATTACTGAATGGAGAAAGAAAGTCTACGCCGATGACAGTTTCTGCACTCCAAACTGTCCTCCTGAAGGCTGCACGGACTCAGGCGTCACCAAAAGTCCTACCAAGAAGCCTACCAAGAGGCCTACCAAAAAACCCGCAGCATAGTGGGAAGAGGGGGATGGCATTCTGGTGTAAGAAGTTCATGTTTTAGAGACCTTGAGGGACTTGCTAGCTCTCTTATTAGATATTACGTCAACTGATAATTGTAGGACGTTATTTGTCGAACACTAGTCATCAGATCGGTCATTTTAGTTTGATGCATGTAGTGCATGCCTTTGACCTCGCATTGATAATCAGTTGTGGAGCAACTAATTGAGTGCACAAACGCACTAGCGCCACTCCTATTCTCGGCATGTCTTTTTAGCTGTGTAGGATTTAACACTCCGTAGAGTCATAGATGGAGATTTCGAACTCAAGCACTTAACGCAAGTGGAACTTGTGTAAAGGTTGGTGCGGTATTGTTGGCACCCTTCCGTTCCGATCAAAAAACGTAAGCACCTCTAGAGAGAGAGAGAGAGAGAGAGAGAGCTTAGTTGAGAATTAAGTTAACCTGAACTAAACGGTCATCTCTTTTTACTACTCAAGACTGACTGTTGAAGAAGTAGAATGGTTTGAGTGCACAATGACTCTAAATTCGAGTCCATCCAACACGCGTTTGGTGTTTTTCCGCGAATAACACGAAGAAAGGGCTCCAGCACAGATACGACTCCCTCGTTGACATCGAGTTGATTCGGTTGGCCGCTTTGCCGTGCACGATGTTCCTCGGCCTTCTTGATGAGCGACTGCACATCCCCGGAGCTGGCGATCACCCCTCGAGTCGATAGGAAGGTGACATCTAGGGAACAGATCGCGTCGCTCCATTGTCGGTGTATCATGGACACGATCGGTCCCGGCGAACCGTGGCAAATGAACACTACGGTGCGCAGGATCGACAGCGATTGGAGGAGGGCACAACGCTCCACCCCGGCGAGGGTGGGAGGATCGTGGGATGATGACGCGGTCCTACTCGAGGCGCCGCACGTTCGGAGGCGAGAGTTCGTCGATGCCGTCGCAGCATCGCGTATACTCCCCCCCTCGACGATCGGCATGCTCCCATTCCCGACGTTTGGCGTGCACGTGTCCACGCCACATCGAAGGAGGGCCCTGTATGCCAATCCCGACGCGACCATAATCGAAACGAACCTATCCGGATCGACGAATCTCGACCATACCTCGAACGCACCCGCGTACGGATCCACGATGCACAATATCGTCGACGCACATTCGTCGCACAGCAATGCGGACATCCCCATTAGCGTCATCTCGACTTCGCGCTCACGTCCGACTCCCGATGCGACGTAGTCCGACGCCGAGTCGGCGAGCATCCCAAGCGTGGAACGCACCACGTCGAAGCATAGATCTAGAGACGATGACGACGACGATGACGACGAAGATGACGACGGCGCGGTCAAGTCCTCCTCCGCGCTATCCATCTTCCCGAACGACCGACGCGAGAGGACGAGTATCGAACCGATCATGTTACGCACCAGATCCCAGAGCTGTGCGGATAGCGAGACATTGCCGCGGCATTTCTCGTGCAAGGTCACGTGGACCTTCAGGTAACGAATCGCCGTCGCGTCGGCGATGGCATCGTCCGGGCACGACGACGTCAATCCGTCGAATAGGATCGTGCGTATCAATTCCCAGGAGTCTGGATCCGGACTCAGGTCCTCGACGTCGTCGGCCATTTCGAGCAACTCCAATGCCGATCGTCGCGGTTGATTCCTCCCGCCGCCGCCGTCGTCGTCGTCGTCGTCGTCTTCGTCGTCGTAGACGTCGCATCCGGGAGGACTATCGTTTCCCCCCTCTCGACATCGACGATGTGCCCTTAGGATCGTATCCGCCGTGATCCTCGGTCGGAAGAAGAACGGAGAGGAGGATGCGAACAACGAACGCGACGGGTTCGAACTCGCCGCGTCCTTTTGCGAGTCCAATAGGGCGAATAGCGAAAGGGAGGGGGTGGGGACGGCGACTGCCGGGGCGTCGGCGACGCGGGAGGGGGCGTTGTAGGGAGCGGAGGTCATCGACGCGCCTCCACCCATGACGCCTTTTCCATCCCCTCCCTCGAGGAGTGTCCCACGCAATTCCAGGAACGTATGCGACGTATCCATCAGGTCGCACGACGCCCTTTCCGCCTCCAACGACAACGCCCTCCTCCTCCTACCGCTCGTCGTCGCGTCGTCGTCTTCGTCATCGTCATCGTCATCATGCCCCCCCCCCCCTCCTCCTACAACATATTTACCCGCATCCCCCCCCCTCCCACCATACGCGAATACCGCGTTTTCGACCGAACGTATCGCGGCGTACGTGATTTCGCATCCTAGTTCGTTTTCGACGAGATTCTCGACGTGCGAGCAACGTCGACGACGACTACTACTACGGCCGCTTGTGGCGTCGTCGGCTCCATCCATCGTATCGTATCATCCATGGAGAGAATGAAGATGGCGTCGATGTTTTTTACAACTACAACAAGGGGGGGCGATCTTCCCGCCATTTCGTCATGAGGGAGCCCTCATCCCGCCATTTTTACCAGAGAGAGAGATAGATAAGCCCAAAAAAGCAGGAAAACACAAGAAGGGCCCGCCCCGCCCCCGGCCCGCCCAAAGAAGAGAAGAGAGAGAGAGGAGAAAAAATCCTCGGCCCGTCGAAGGATGTTTCACAGGCCATATTTATCCAAAAGACTCCCGAGCGACGCAACAAACCCCGCGAAGAAGAAATCGGACGGAGGTGCACCCAAGGCCTGGTTGGAGAGAGAGAGGCCGCAATTATCGCACGCGACACACGTCACATACCTAATACGCGCACATTCGACTGACCGACTGGATATAGAGAATCATGTCCATCGACCCGGACAAGGAACTATTCGATTCCGTCGTCCCTCCCCCGGCGTCGTCGCCCCCCCCCGCCCCCGTCGGCGGCGGTGGCATCGGGAGCGACGACGTCGTCGGCGGACGATGGAGTCAGGACGCGTACGTCGACGACGAGAAGGCGATGGAGGGGGGCGACATCGACGGTGCCGGCGGGGGCGGAGGGGGGGGAGGGGGGGGGACGCTGATCATATCGGTGAGTTTTTTTTCGTTTTCCGCGGGGATGTCGGTCGTCGATGAGTCGGCGTTTGGTTTTTTTTTGTTTTTCCACTGTTATTTTGCACGAACTGTGACCCCGAAGATTTTTTGGGAAAGAGGGGTGGTGGGATAGCAATACGGCGTGTTACAACTGGAGGAGTAAATGGCACATTCTAACCCATCGAAACAACGCCGCTTTCTCCCTCCCTCTAACACGCGCACTAAAATAACAGGTCACCGATCCGCAGCAGATAGGGGAGGGACGTAGCGCCCACACCTACTACCGCATCGACGTCCGACAGGGTCAGTACGACGACGATCCCATCGCATCCGTCCGACGTCGATATTCCGACTTCCAATGGTTATTCCAGCGATTGCACGCCGAACGGTCGGGATCGATCGTGCCCATCATACCCCACACGCAGGCGGTCCAATTATCGAAGCGCCTTAGCGAACAATTGATCGAGGAACGTCGCGTGTACCTCGAGCGATTCCTAAGGAGGGTGCAAGTACATCCGGAATTGGAGGGGGCGCCGAGCCTCGCGGCGTTCTTTTCACCGGACGTCGATGCGTTCGAGGCGGCGAAGGCCGCGAATCCGGGCAACGCCGATCATCATCAATTGACTTCGTCGGAGGGGGGGGGCGACGATAGCGACGCGTCGCTTACCGCGACGCGTACGGAGAAGGCGATCGAGAAAGTCAAGCACCTGTGGGTCAAGACGTCGGTTAAGGCGAAGGTCGCGAGGGGGAATATGGAACTCGAGGAGACGACCGACGGGAAGAAGATGGAGGAGGTCGAGAATTACATCGACGCCCTCGACGCGCACGTGAGGACCATGTCCCGCTGCACTCTGTACCTCGCCGGGCTGTCGGGGGTAATATCGACGAATATGCACGAATTGGGCCAAAGTCTCTTCGGGTTGCATCAGCTATACGATCCGGAAACGTCCGCGACTTCCGCGGGATCGTCGGTGGACTCAAACGTCGTCGTTCCACCCGGCAGGTCATCGGCACTGCCGTCCATCAAGGCGATATCGAGCGTACTGGCGTCGCTATCGGCAATTAACAAGGTCAAGTGCGACGAGAATCGAAGTAAGGTCGTCGCACCGATGAAGGAGATCGAATGGATGATCAAGGCGGCGCGAATCGCCATCAAGAGGCGCAAGGCCTGTCAGTTGACGTACAACACGTACCTCCAGCAGGTGCGAAATCGCGAGTCGACGCTCGAGAAGACGCGCGCGGCCGCGGAGCTAATACCCGGCAACGGCCACGCGGATAAAATCGGCGACGCACAGCGTCTCGTCGAGGCGGCGAGGAAGGGCGCGAACGTCGCCCTGGTCGAGTTGGACGTGGTGACGCAGCGCGTGTTCCGTGAGATGGATAGGTTCAAGCGCGTGGTGGATATGGAGCTACGTGGTCTATACGCGAACCTCGCGCGCGTGGAGGTGGAACACACCCAGCAGTTGGACGGGGAGTGGAACAAGCTGTTGAATATCGGAGGGGGGGGGAACTATAAGTCCACGACCGTGAGCCCGCCAACGACGCCGTCGAGGGCGGAGGCCGAAATGATGATGATTTGACGAGGAAGTGATTTCGGGTGGAATGATGTCTAATGTCTATTGATATGGCATCATTTTGCAGCGAGGAGATGTGCTTTTCGTTTTTGCCAAAGGAAGTTGATTTCGCCTTCAATGAGAGTTCTTGTGACTGGAATTCATTCTCTTCTCTAGCGATTATTAGATGATATGGTACATTCACACTACGATACTTGTCTTAAGCACTAAAATAGCATCAGTGAATGAATATTAAACCTCAAATAGATTATGAATTCGATGACAATTACTCTATTGCGCAATTTTTCATGATCGACAGGGCGATTCTATCCCGGCACTGATCGATGTGATCTTGGTCGAAAACGAGCGGACAGTCCTTTGAGATGAAGTCGCAAAACATGCATGTGAAGACACCGCAATCAAAGCCTACAAAAAGAGGGGAACGTCAAGCCGAGGCCCACAATGTGGGGAGGTGAGTTGTTAAGAAAACAATCGTAATATGACAAAGCGAAGAGCCACGTGTTGTCATCGCACCGAAAAAAGGACACAACTCACCATTCCTCTGTCGAGGTGTGTCCTTCGTGCAAGACACCAGCTTCCAGTCCGAAACGTCCATATCCTTCCCATTCTTCGCCCTGTACTCGTCCTTCACGTACTTCAGCAACCCCTCCAACTTCGTCCTATCGGTGCCGCCCATCGAATCGTAGTATTGGATTCGTTTCTCCTCCACGAATATCACCGCCGACGTCCAATGCGTATTATCCAGATTGATCGGACACAGTATATATTTCAATTTGAATATGTCCTTCCCCGGTACCTTCTTCGACCAGCGCTTCACGTTCTTGTAATTGTACCTCCCCCTTAGGTTCGGATCGTTGTTCTTCTCGTCGAACATCGTCTGGACGAAGAAGGAGTTAAAGAAGTGCGACCGTCTCCGCCCCGGCTCTTTCGCGCATAGCATCTCGTCGCGTTTCGCGAGGCAATTCTTTAGGAAGTAATTGATGACCTCGTCATTGAGCCACTGTCCCGGACGGAGGGTTTGCATGCTCCCTCGCTGTACGGAATCGGCGTCCTGACTGGCGAGTATCTCCCCGGGCGGGCCGATGCCCCGGGTGGCCCCGATTACCACATCCCGTTCCTCGGACGTGAGGGGCCTCATAAGCTTCATCGCCGATTCCGATGCCTCGCGTTCCCTATCCTCCCTCTCCTTCGCCGCGATGATTTCGTCAGCGCGCTTCCTCGACGGTAGCTCCATCCCCTTCCTTTTTATCAGCTCGTCGAGACGAGCCGCGGTCTCGTCGTGCAATGGCACGCTCGGCCTCGACTCGAGTATCTCGCCCAGTTGAAAGACCTGTCGGAATCGCGCCCTGCCCATCCTCTGCCGTATCTGTTCGCGAAACGATTCCATCGACAGGAAGCTCCCCCTCGCGGCCACGGGGGGGGGGATGACGACCGACGGAGGAGCGGCAGTCGGACCCCCCCCCCTCCCCTTGGGCGATGAACGATGGGCCCTCTTGGGCGGTGTCTTCTTGGGGGGATGGGACCGATGATAAGACATCGACCGGCGCGACTCCTCGATGGCGATCGTGTCCTCCTCCCTCGCGTAGTCGTCGTTCGTTTTCGCGAGGAGGAAGGCACGCGACAGTCCCCCCCGTACCTCCTCCCACGATTTCATCATATTTCCATTCCCCCCCGATGCCAACGACATGCACGTCCTCCTGAATTCCTCCTTCCGTGCGTCCCTCCTCCCCATGGGCGAAATCGACGACGACGACGACGACGACGAGGACGAATTCGATACCGACATTTCGCTCAGGTACGTACCCACGATCTCGAGACATTTCATCATCGATCCATCGTCGGTGATACGGGATGGATCGGCATCGGCATATGATTCGAGTATCGCATCGCACGATCGCAGGGCGAGGCAAACGGTCGACAACGTGGCGGGGAGGGGCAGGTCGCATACCTCGTCGCGCACGGCGCGTACGGTCCTCGCGTCGAGATACAGCATTCGACGATGGTTGGTATTGTTGCGACGGAACGATGATGACGAAAGCGGCGCGAATGCGTCGTCGCGGGGCGTCGTTACGGACGACGACGCGATGATGCCACCACCCGTATCGACGTCCGCCCCCGACGCCGACGGGTCGCCGTCCTCCACCGCATCCTCCGCGGCGTGGGGGAAACGCGTACGCTTCCTCCCGGCGCCATGACCGATCGCGAAGGAGGACCGACGCGATAGGAGCAACTCGCTCCGCCTTCGATTACGTTCGTTGGCTTGGATCCATCGCATGCTTATTTTTTTTTCTTTTGGTTGGTATTAATAATAATTTAATCGGAGGCGGCGTCGTTGTGAGAAAAAAGACAAGTTGATGTTGTTGTTGTTGTGTGTGGTCGTTTGCGAACTGGACCGCATGCAGGACGATTTTATCGTGAGCAAACGGCCTTCCCGCCAAAAAGGCGTGGGTTACAAGAGATGAGGGATGATCAGAGATCATGTCGCGGTCCAAAGCAATTTCCCCTCCCAATCCCCTCCGCCTCTTGCCTCGATATCGTCGGGTACGATTCGGACAGTTCACCGTCCGTCGCCGCCGCGTAACCTGCCGTAGAACCTCTCTTTCTCGATGAATTACAGGGACCACATCATCGAATCGGTTTTCGCGACGGGAGTTTTACACAATGACAGAAGGTTTGACACCCTCCCGCGGGATGAAAAAACCAACGCCATCGTCCGACCGTATATATGAGAGGGTCGCGTGCGCGCCGGCGACTTACTGCTTTACCCCGGGCGAGGGAGCGCTTCGGGTCGTGCGCCGCGCCCAAGAGCAAGTGTTTGTCTGTTCTTGGCATTCCATTCCCACATTCCGCACAACCAAAGGTTGCCCCTTTTGCTCATCTTGACATGCCATTCCCATTCCCGCATAACCTCTCATACAAACCACATTTTTTTTCGACCACCGGAGGGCCATATAGATAGTTTGCCTGCCCCCGTCATCGCAACTTCTCGAGCAATCACATAGTACTTATCGAAACAACGAATAAAACATGAAAGCTTATATTTTCGCTCTGTCGTCCGCTCTGGCCGCCGGTTCTGCCAATGCCCAGGGGAACATGTGCAACGTCTGCCCCAACGGTCGTGGTAATGACGACTACACTCTATGGTGGGAGCACCCAGCTTTGTGGGATGCAGCTCCTAACAAGACAAGGACATGTTCGGAGATGATTCAGGATGCCCCGCTTTCGGCGACCATGTCCGTTGACTGCGCGATGGCTGAGATAGCCGCAGAAGAGGTTTGTTGCCCAAATTGGAACTGGGGTAGTAGTTGAGATCGTTGCACATTCATCTGCCCCAATGGCACCACCATCGACAGTGAAAAAGTCCTCGATTATGAAAGTGGAAATGTATGGGGTTTCACATGTTCGATGCTGGCTAGCAGTGCTGAAATGTATCAAGCCAACTCTAGCTATTGCGGATTCTTTCTCCCCAAACAAGAAGAACTTTGCTGCCTTCCTACGATTTCTCATTCTATTCCTTCAGACTGTTTCCCTCCTCCTTCTGAGGGAAACGATCGCAAAGTTCTTGTCATGGCCATATCTGCTGTTTCTGTTCTTATCTCTTTCATGGCTCTACTAGCAGTATATATTCGTCGCAAGTCGACATATAAGTTGAAGGCTCAAGGTGAAAAGTGAAAATTTGTGAACTGGGAGGGACCTGATGGGTTTTTTTAGTCGACGAGGTTTTCCCCCTATCTTTGTTAACACCCAAATCGACTTTGCATAGTAGCATCTCTTCGATTTGGTATCTTACCGCCTTTGTGATACTATGATAGAACTATGTTGTATGTTGTGCAATGCAGAGTGGCCGCCGGAACTCGTCTATCGGCATCGCCATTGGCACTGCTCTAGAGGCATTTCAGGGCGTTCATGGTGCGGGAAAGCTGACACTAAGATAATGACGACAACAATTTCAAGCGAGGGCTGCGATGATTTATAGTAAAGTCGTAATATATTATTTTGTTTCTTCTGTCTTTATCGTACTCTTCATAGATTGAACAAGTTGAATATGAGAAGGCAAATAATGAAGTGTTGCACTTGACAATCGTCATAAAGGTCAATTCGTCTCATAGCTGCCATCCCAATTACGAGACCATCGAAGTTCTCTGCCCACCTTAATGACGACTTATTTTTTCGCAGGACTTCGCCAGCCATTCCATCGCGGGACTTCCTTTCTCCAACAATGGCGCTACCTTCTGCAGCACTTCCTCATGGTACGCATCCAACCAGTCCAACTCAGCATTTGTCATGATTTCGAGATTGATCAAATTCTTTTGGATTGGTATTTGGGTCAACCGCGCAAACTTAAGAAATTTCTTCAGTTCCGTTTTTTGCTTCTTTGCGGGCGGTGCCTCGCCCGTCTCGGCGCTTTCATTCTCGTCCTCTCCATTGGCGAGGTTCGCGTCGACTATTTCAAGGAGATTCTCAATGCGCACGCCGAAGTTGCCATCCTCGTAGTACCCGGGTTCGTTCGATGTAACCATGCCAAGTTTCAAAACCTCCTTGTTCAACCAGCGTGGGCTGATGGAGTGGGGTCCCTCATGGACGTTGAGCGCAGCGCCGACTCCGTGGCCAGTGCCGTGTCCATAATCCTTCCCCACCTCCCAAAGAGCCTTGCGTGCAAAGACGTCGAGAACGAAACCAGGGGTGTTTTCTGGTCGGCAATGGTGACACATGGTGTAAATATATGGTATCCTATCAGTCCAACATTCAACGACGATAATAAGAGGAATTAAAAGATACTCACCTGGAAACATCATGGTGTCTGTTGCCAAACAGAGAAAGAAAGACGACGGAGCAATTAGATGGTGATCTTTGAAACTGACGAAATTCAATAACAAATAATGACGACTAGCCGGACCTACCAACACCAATATTTCCCTTCAACACTCTCGTGTACATGTCCTTGAAGTCGTCGCTCGGATGCTCGCCGAAAAACCAAGTCCTCGTTACGTCCGTCGTGCCGTACTCGTATTGGGCCCCTGAATCGATGAGGATCGGCCTTGTCTTATCCACGTACTTAAGCAGCTCGCTCCCCACCGCCGCACGATAGTGCACGATCGCGCCGTTCGAACCAACCCCGGCGATGGTCGGGAAGGAAACCTCCTTGAATCCGGGCTGTTTGGACCGAAATCCCGTCAGGACCTCGTCTACCTCCACCTCGCTCACGTCAGACCGCCCTTCCACGACTATCGCATTCTCGAGCCAGGCCATGAACTCGGCCATCGCCGCGCCGTCGACGATGTGCGCGCGACGCATCCCCTCCATTTCGGCGGGGTTCTTGCAGGCCTTCATGGGGGTTACAGGATTCTGGTGATCGATACGATTCGGACCGTCCGGCACTACCCGACTAAGGGCGTAGTTGGAGCGGGCACCATCGATCCAGACCTTGTTCTTAATCGGATCGGCACCGAGGTGGGATCGAACGTCCTCCACGACGTCGTCGTATGGACGAACTTCGACGCTTGACGACCTCAGGTGCTCCGCGACCTCCGGGGGTTGGACCTTCTCATCGTCGCAGTACAGGGTTACACAATCGTGCGAGACTGTAACGTAGGCTATGCCCACCGGACAAGTCTCCACGTCGTTCATGCAACGGAGGTTGAGGAGGTAGGCGACGTCGTCGAGGGCCCCAAATACGACGAGGGTGGCCTTCTTCTCCTTCATTTCCGATCGGATCTTGGCGACCTTATCGATTACCGTCATTCCGGCGTATACCATCGGCTACGTCCGCGATTGGGGGCGATGTCGAAAGTTAACAAAAATCGGGCAAAAACGGGGGGGGGGGGGGTCATGAAGAATAGTTACGCGGACGAAGAAGGAAACGTTCCCTCATCGTTGCAAACTCACGTGAACGCGAAACGGATTCTTCGGCAACGCCGGCCTGCCCTCCCAGATCGAATCGACGATGTTCGGCCTACCATCGAGCGTATCGAGGACCGCGATGACCACCGGGGCTGCCGGGCTTACTAATGCGCCGTCGTCGTGACCGTTCACGACCGCAGGGGGGTTTGTCGAATCGTCCGCTCGA
This sequence comes from Cyclostephanos invisitatus, assembly GCA_036939675.1. NCBI lineage: Eukaryota > Bacillariophyta > Thalassiosirophyceae > Thalassiosirales > Thalassiosiraceae > Cyclostephanos > Cyclostephanos invisitatus. The sequence continues at coordinate 14,320 of JALLBA010000606.1, forward strand.
GCATCGACCACAACGTCCGATGCGGCCTTCTCGAACGAGTCGATCAACTCCTTGGCGAAGCTCGCCGAGTGGACGTACGAGTCCATTCCCACCCTAAGGGGGTTAGTGATACCGCCGGCCCCACCAAGCTGCCTCCCGTGACGCTCGACGGCCATGTCGGTTAGGAACTTGATAATCGAAGGCACGCCGGTATTGCCCTGTTTCATCAATACCCAGTGATCCGGATCGAGCCGTAGCGACGCCTCGTTGAAGTATCGCGAATCGGTCCACAGGTATGCCTTGCCTTTATCTTCCCCCTCCCCCCCCTCCTTCGACAACGACGCGGTGACGAGGGCGGTGCCAGCGCTACCGTGAAAGTCGGTGAGGTATCCCCGTCTCATGTACGCCGCCGGGACGTATTCAGAAAGGTGAGGATCATCCGATGGGATGATGTAGACTTTTTGTTTTATTTTTCATTTAAAAAGATAAAAAGGGAGGGGAGGGGGGGGGGATATGGACAAATGAAGGTCGATGATTAAATCTCACGACGACGATATTATTATAATACGAAAAGACACACAAAACTCACCGTCCACGCCGTATTCCACCATTTTCTTCCTCATGGCCTCGAGCTTATCGCCCGCGCTCCTCACCGATGCGGATGCCTTGACATCGTCCATCGTCGCGGTTACTATTCCTTCCGTATTCGAAGAATACGACGAGCCAAACAGCTCTCGTGTCCCCCCCCTAGCCCCGCCTCTCGTCTTGGCGATTATCGAGTAGGCGGAGGTCGACGAAAATGACGACGACGGCCAGGAGGTCGATTTGAAACGATGATGATGATGGTGGTGGTACCTCCTATTATTCGCGACGACAATCGGCGGCGAGGGCGGCTGAAGCGGTCGTGCCGAATGCGAAAACGCCCGGACCAACGACGACGAAGACGACGACGTATCGGTGGCGGTGACCGCGAAGAGCGCCGCTATGAGGGGTAATCCTATGGATCGAGCGTAGTGTGAGGTGAGTATCGTATTCGCGATTGCCGATGTCGGTTTTGATTTCGATGCGGCAGTGCTCCTCGTCGTCGATTTCGTTGCCGCTCGATGGTACGCCGTCGTCATCGTCACACCTTCTCGGGCGAGCGGAATGATCTTTGTCTGTCATTCACCCTTTTTTCGGTTTTTCGGGGGCGGGGGGATGACGGGGGAGGGACGAGCGCCCGCGCCCGTCCCCCCCCCCTCATATCTAGTGTCGCAGCGCTTTTTGCTGTTCGGGAACGCATTTTCGTCTACCTTCCTTCAGGCTGTGATTTCTTTGAGCATACGTAGACGTATAGGCTCAAGAACAGTCGCGAAACTTTTTTTTCGGATGGTGCGAAGGTTG
>JALLBA010000607.1:0-15664 GCA_036939675.1 Cyclostephanos invisitatus
ACCAAAAGGAATTCAAAAGAAATTTGGCGGGAACTGGTTCTTATCTCCCGGCCTAGACGGTAGGTTGCCCGAATTGCGAATTGAAATCCATGACGACACGCGACGACGACGACGACGACGGGAAGGAGGGCGATGGCGTCATTCGACATAATACCACGCCTCCCACACCATCATCCTCGACATTTTCGCTCGTATCCTCCATCATCGTGAAACATCCGGTACTCGTCGGCCTCGTTATACGACTGGTACTATGTTTCGCATTGCCGACGTTATTGGACGATGGAGCGCTCCTCTCTGGCGTGAAATACACCGACGTCGATTACGACGTATTCGTCGATGCGTCATATCACGTATCGAATGGACGCAGTCCGTACGATAGGCATACCTATCGATACACGCCGTACCTCGCGAAATTGCTATCGCTGCCGCTGCACGGGGGGGGTGGAGGGGGGGGAAGGGATGGGTGGGGGGGGATCGATGACGCATGGATATCGAGGTACTTCGGCAGGGTAATATTCTGCATCGCGGACGTGATATGCGGATACGTCGTCATCGTCCTACGTCGCGATTGTCGTGGTACGAGTCGCGACGATGACGACGAATCGTCGTCGATGGACGCCGTTGGCGATCGCGACGTCGATGATGATGGGAGGGGGATGTGGAAACGATGGTCGACGACGATGAAACGTCGTCGTACGATGCCATCGACGGAATTCATCGACGCGTTGTGGTGGCTGTACAATCCACTGTCGATCAACATATGCACCCGGGGTAGCGCCGAGAGCCTCGTGGTGTTATTGCCCGTGCTCATGACGGTGGCGATATCGCAATACGGACGACGACGACCACATCATCGCACCACTGCCACGGAGGACGCGGGGGACTACTCGATGCATTCGAAGTTCGCGTTGGTGGGACGCGCATCCCTCGCGGGCGTATTCCATGGCATCGGCATACACGCCAAGTTGTATCCGGTGATATACACGGTATCGTTCATGTCCAGTTTCTCGTACCAGGAACATCTTCGTTCGAACGATCGTGATCGTCGTCGGCGCGAGGGGGCGGAGATGGTGATGGCGGAGAACGGACGACGAACCGATCATTCGTGTCGCCATTGCGGCACGCGCGAATCGACGTCGTCGGGGGGGGATGATGGAAACGAATGCACGAGGATCGTCGCGACTGCCGCCACCACCACCACGACGACGTTTCCGTGGATGCATCCCGCGCGCATATGTAACCTCGCGATCAAGTGGATGCGTCGATTATTCCTCAACGCGAGCTCGATGTGAGTGAATATACATGAAAAGAAATTGCCGTGTGAAAACACTTCCATGCCACACACATGTGCGTATATAAAGAGCGCTTCACTCATCGCTCTCCCTTTTCCGATGCAATCGCGCTGAAAAAAATAAACACACCAGGTCATTCCTAATCGCATCGATCGGGACGGTATGGACCCTGACGTATCTCGCCGTTCGAGATTACGGTCGGGAGGCGCTCGAGGAAGGAATATTGTATCACCTGCGTCGAGTCGATCACCGACACAACTACTCGATGTACTGGTATTGGATATACCTCTCCCGCGGCAATGCGGCAACGGCGGCAACGGCGGCGACGGCGGCGGCTTCGTTCGCAGCCGTCCCGCCCCCGTCGTCCTACCCCGTGGGATTGATCCCGCTAATACCGCAGATTTTCATCCTGGGATTCTCGAGCCTCGGCATCGCGCCGCGCGATCTCACGTTCGCGCTCTTCTGTCAGACGTTCGCGTTCGTCGCCTTCAACAAGGTCATCACCGCGCAGTACTTCACGTGGTACCTATGCCTCCTGCCCCTGTGCTCGTCTCGCGTGAATTGGACGACGAGGCGCATGCGCACATCGCTGGTCGTACTCGGATTATCGATAATATATTGGCTGCTATCGGCGTTCACCCTCGAGATGCTGGGGTGGAAATCGCATCGACGGGTGTGGATGGCATCCCTGCTCTTCTTCGTCGCCAACGTGAATCTCCTCCTCGCGATATTGGACGGGTACGTGGGATATCACGCCCGACGGCGACGGGACGATGATATCGCGGCGGGGGGGAAGCTGAAAGTTTCCTGACGAATAAGCATTCCTATTCACCCACCGGGGAGCCAATCGAAACATAAAAAGGGAGGAAACATATTTTCCTATTACCACTCTAAAGATACTAGCATTCAAAATGCAGAATAAGAAATGGTACCAAACATGAGTACTGGGAGGAAATCGGCACCTGGGGTCAAGCTTACGATAGATATCCATGCCTCATTATCTTTTCCTCCAATCCTCACCCACAATCACTTATAATACAGAATGTATTAAATATCAGTCTCCTTATGAAATGTTCAATCTTGCCTCTATGCCAACAAGTAATCCATGTGACCGTAGTAAATGTGTTTCACTGCATCGATAAACATAACATCCCCATTGGCCTCCGTGAGATCTTTTATCCTATTCAATTCCCTCTCCGTAAAATTCAACAACCCATGGAAAGCGTTGCTGTGTCTCATGGGCGCGCTCTTCCATCCTGTAGCCTTGAGAATGATTTGCGTGAATCTCTCATGGTCGCTCAGTAGGACAACGTCGAAGTGCCGACCGAGGAGCTCCATCGCGCGTCTCACTTTCTCCTCCTTCGTCGCATTGTGTGGATTCCTGTTGCCATTGTAAAGTAAATAATCAAGTTGCGTCGTGAAGTTCCCGCGCTCGTTGTAATTCTCAGGTTCCAGATATTCGACAAACTCATCCACGGTACTGTTGAAGAGAAATATGCCCTTTTGTTGACTGATCGTGTGCCCCACGGCATCACGGAGCATGGTCGTCGCCACAAAGCCACAACCCTGACCCTCAACCTCTTCCCTCCACTTATACAAGTATGGCTCGCTCGTGTTCAGATGTAGACTTAGGCCGTGAGCATGAACTATCCTCCATTCGCCCGGGCCGATATCTTTGACCTGGCGTTCCATTCCTTTGATGAATGTGGCTTGTACCGCACCCGAACGGTTCCGTCCCCAATGAGTATAGTACCGCACTTTTTTGTTGATTTTCTTTTCTTTGCCAAGCCATCTATTAATCGACGCTCCACCCGTGCATGCCATGTGATAGAAGAAGATCAGGCCACACCGAAACGGCAGCCTCGACTCGTCAAGAGCTCTCACGTTTGACAACATCGGTGATTTTCTGGGATAGGATGCGATAACGGCGTCCAAAGAACTTTGCGATCGCTGTGAGTCGATAGGAGAGTATCCATCCCCATAGACATCGGCGGTTGACTCTATTCTCAAGGTGAATGTGGCAATGAAGATGCGGTAGGACGATAGAGCAATGATGACCCAAGCAACAAAAGACGTGTTTGACAATCGCGGAAACATGACTTTTCTACTCATTGTGTTCGTTTGATAGAGTTTCAAGAGCCGACCTGCATGCCACCAGTCCGTGCTCCATCAAGCGATAATAGTTACATGTAACATGAGATTATTGCCATCGTCCATGTCGCGTTTTGTGCGTTTGTTCTTCTCGTCAACGGCTTCGTATGATTGACGTCAGCATGCAAGACAGACGTCATTTTACATTCGCTCGCTAAATTTTGATGACATCTTTCTCTCAATTTTTCTTCTCACTTCACCCATCATCATGCCTCAAAATCCTTGCCGATGGCTCTCTTAGAGAATGATTTGCCGCTTTTTGGCATCGAACTATCATCGATCGTCTCACCCAATGGCTCACATAGCTCGTTGAATGGTCTTATGGAAGAGAAGGCGAAGCTCGGTGAGTTATTTTATAGGGTTTGATTCTGCTTCGCCTACTACGGCATCGAGGTCCTCAACCTACATGTTTGGACATATCGACCCACGTGGAACACAGAGCAAATATCTATCAAACCTCGAGAATCCATGTCTATTCGCTGCTCTTTAGAAATGAATGCCAAGAATGTTCGCCTCAACAAGTTTGTCCGTCGCCTTCATGACATGCTCACAAATGAGCGCGGTCGTGGTGTCGTTGAGTGGAGACGCGGATTGCTAATCCTTCACTCGATCAATGATGGATTCACCGATGAAATCTTACCGAAGTACTTCAATGCACGAAACTACAAGACGTTTAGAAGGCAACTTAACTATTACGGTGCGTTGATACATGATAGAGGCGATTTAAGTATGCGCGTCGATGTTTCGTAGAAAGCCTTTTGGGCGATGTCCCCCAACTGTTTGTTCTGCTATCTGCTCCTTTCTTTGGTATAAAAAATCCAGGCTTCATTCATTTGAGAACTTTTTGTGCATCTGGCTCGGTGGCCACTGCGCTTTGGGTCAATCAGTATTTAGCCAATCACGGATCAGACGCAATCTCGAGCGTACTTATGCTACGACGGGTTGAACCTAACGAGATGTCTAAGACACCCGAAGGTAGACGGGAGAGGAAGAACGAAGCTACTACCTCAGTCGAAGTGGACGATCTGAGCGGTAGAGTTCGCCATCGCGAAGAGGAACCTTCACATGTCTGCTTGGACTCATTCAATAAAGAACATACTTTCAGTTCGCGTGAACGGAATGACCCATTCATCGATCAAGCCGCCGGGTTACTCCTTTCACTGGGCCATACTGTTGCATGATATTTTCCATTTGAGCTCTCTTCGGCTTGATTTGAAAACGACATGTTCACCCTTGCACAACCGCTTTAGAATGAGCTTTCCTTTCAATCAAGACCACCATCCTTTGTGCTACTTATCCCTGGTACGATGAATGGGTTTGCATCAAGATATAATATCTCGCGGTCCATGGACTACAATAGTAAATAGCTGATATAAGCATAGTTGCACACAGAAGCCGCACCAATCTAAGAATATTGTTGGAATAGTTGTATTTAAATAACTTCGTTCCGAATCAATAAAAGCACTTCCTTCCTCATAATCAGGGCCTCAATTTGACCTGCTGACGTGATGACGTTGTCCAGGCGGCATCTTCTGTGGTTGAATATGGCCGCCCATTGACGTTAAAACCCCTAGTCAGATGTTGATTCGCCCACCAATCGTTCGTCACCGGTATGGGATCAGTCTCGGACCTGAGACTCACCAACATATTCAGTCCATTCATGGTGTGAATGGTTGCACCAGTCTTCATTCCGACATCCTCAGGCTTGCCTACCAGTGTCAAATCGAATTTGTTCATGATCATGGACTGACGATACGAGTCAAGTTCCAAAACGGCAGGTGAACGAAAAAGGCCTCAAATGACTATTGGAGCTGAAACGGATGATCCAGTTTTACTCACCAGGGTAACGGTCGCTTCGAGCATTGCGAACTGGTCACCGATGCATTTCCTCTTCCCGGCACCGAACGGAAGGAAGGCGTAGTCCGCCACGATCTCGTTCGGGTATAGCATAAAGTCTGAGATCTTATTGGGATCATATCCCTCCCACCCCTTGATACCAGGATTCTTGAATGGCCTCTCCCATCGCGTCGGGTCGTACTTCTCCGGATTCTCCCAGTACTCCGGCGCGCGATGGAGGTTCCACGTCGAGATGAATATGTCCGTCCCGCGCAATACCTTGATCCCACCGCTTAGACCCGACCCGCCCGGAGGGAGCGTGTCCTCCATCCTCGCCCGACGGATGAGCACGGGCGGCTCCGGATAAAGCCGTAGCGCCTCGATCAGGGCGAATCTCGTCTTCTTCATCTTAACGAGATCGTCGTAGTCCGGTCGAGCCTTATCCCCCATGACGGTCCGTATCTCCGCCGTTATTTCGTTCATGAGGCCAGGATCGCTGCTCACGAGTCCGAACAACGTCCACGTGAGCATCGCCTATTGGGGATAAGTATAACGTTTACGAAGTGGTAGCGTGAACATTAGATCGAGAGATGGAGAGAAAAAAGAACGGAGACAAAATATTATGCATATTCCTCACAGCTGTCGTCTCGTGCCCCGCGATGAGCATGGTCATCAAATCGTCCCTCAGCACCTTGCTCGTCAAATCCTCCCCCCTCATGTCGGCTAGGAACCTCAACAGGCTAGGATCGTCCCCGACGTCCCTGTCCTCTAGCTCCTCCACGCTCGCCTCCTTCCGAGTCTCCACCGCGCGATTTATCATCTTCGTCAATATCGTATCAAGCATGCCCATGTCCTTGCGGAACTCGACCTGACCGCCCATCCACTTCTCGGCATACGGCAAATTCCAATACGGTATGAACGACGAGCTGCGATGCTCGGCCTCGCGAAGTACGCGATACACCGCCTTAACGATGGGCGATTCCTTCGTCACGCTACCGAAGTCGTAATTGAAAACCGCCTTCCCGATGATGTCTAGCGTCACCGAGCAGAAACGTTCCTCCATGTCGAGTGGCACGTTTGTCCCCGCTCGACATTCGAGGTCGGTAACGAGCCGGGAGGCGCAGTCGCCGAATAATACGATCATGTTGTTCAGCCACTTCTTGTGAAAGCCGGGCACCACGGCCTTACGTCGCACCTGGAGGGGCGAAGGAAACAATATAAGAAACAAAGGTGGGTTTGTGGGATGTGGCAGATACGGGCGTGTCGTGTCGTGTTGTTTTTCTATGTCGCTCCAATCAAGAATCGTTAACACCTCATGACAAAAAAAAATCCAGTCCAAACAGCAAACCAAGAGGGAGAGGAAGGGGAAAAAAAGGGTGCTGGTGGGGACTAACTAATAACTCACCTTCCATATCTTCGGATCGGCGGGTATCAAACCATCCCCCATGATCGGTTCCAATATCTCCGCGAGCATACCCTTGCAGTACATTTCCGGTCCGCTATCCCGGAGAATGTGCCGGGCCATGACCGGATCGCTAATTACCAGGAAGCTCTTGGGACCGAAGCTTAGGTTGAATATCGGTCCGTAATCCTTATAATACTTGGCGAGGAGGAGGAAGAGCGGTCCTCCCGCGAGGGTCTGCAGATCGCCACCCAACACCCCCTTGATGAAGGATATGTAAGATCCCTCGTATTTCTGAATCACGGCATTCGGAACCGCCGCCATGCCGAGACTCGGGCCGAAACCGAGACCGCTGAGGAGGTTCTTCGTCACCAATACTCCCACGTCCAGTAGATTCACCGGCTTGGGCGGCGGGACGTATCGATCCTTACTCATCCCCCCCACATTGGCATCGTACCCTACCAATTTCGAGGGCGAGTGCGTGACGAGGAAATCGAATATCGACGGCGTGCGTACCCACGCCCCGGTGTTGCCGTCCTGACGCAATCCCGCGAAGTGTCGACGCAATTTCTCGATCTCCCAATCGAATCCTCGCATGTCGGATTCGTCCCATGCCGAGAGGAGGGCGTGTTCGTAACTCGAATAGTCGAGGACCGAATCGTCCACGGCGAGTATCTTCGCGGAGGAGGAGGGGGGGGGGGAGGTGGAGGTGGACGACGATCCGTCGTCGATTCGATTCTCCTCGGCGATGCCCCGTATGGTATTGAGTCGCGTGGCAAACGATCGCACAATCGTTATTTTGGGGGAAATTTTTGACGTAATTTGGAATGCCGACGTCGCGCACATCATGACGCCGACGACGACGACTCCGACCAGGCCGAGCATCCTCGTGTGCGACGCCGCCATCGGCTGCCGATGCCACTGCCGTCTTTGGTGGAGGCTACCGCCGCGCTTTACGTCTCGACGGCTCGGTGTGGATGACGACGACGATGATGACGACGACGATGATGACGGGTCCACCATTGTTGTGAGAATTGATTCTCGTTGAAGTTCTTGATGAGTGCGTACGATAAATATTGTATGATTGAGGGTAAATAGGATGCTCCACGTGGAGAAAAAAGGAAACTCTCCCTTAAATATTATTCTCTGCTTGTCTCTCATTTTTTCTCCTTGTTTTTAGGTAAGAAAAGTACGTTGAGCAGTTAACGATACAGCCAATCCACTATTACTGATTAATGTGGTTCTGATGCAATACGTCTGTCTTATGAACCTATTGGCAACGTCTGCTTTATTTCTAGGCGGTGCTCATGGGAGGGACACTGTGGGGCAAAAAATGATGCGTGTTGTTCGGCGCACACTAAAGCTCTAAGTAGGGCCTGTATTAAGTCCTTGGCCAACAAGAAGATACGGAGTTGACTCGATACGTTCAACGAGCTCCCACCTACAAACCACAACCATCCCCGGTGGTGATGTTGACACAGCGTGATGGCCACTAATCCAAGCAGTCATTGTACTGTATCCTATCGAGGAAATAGGCAGACGGAATTCGGGCATGTCATCTTTCTCTAATCCGCACACATTAGGCTCTCGCGAGTGTCAACCCCCGTCACCGGATTCACCCCCTTCGCCGTCGGATGATTGCATAGGTACTTCTGCTGATCCTTGCGAAGTTGCGTCTCACTCCAATCCGATCCCTCGATGTCCTTCACCCCCTCGAAGAGCGTCGAGCCAGAGACATACATTTCGCGGAGGACGGCATTCTTACAGAACAACAGTAACGACGATTTTTACGAGGGTCGATGAGTGAACAGTTCATTCGAACGGGAATATGTTATCGGTCATGTAACATAATTGTCATAAATGAACATGATTCCATCTCAGGAGATGACATATTGTAAGCGAACGCACCTTGAGATTGGCTCGATTGAATTGCGCCATTTCGACGTTGCAGAGGGACATATCTGAAGGAGAACAAGAGAAAGAGAGACGCGTACAAAAAAGTGAGTCAAAACGGCAACGGCGGAATTCGACAATCTACGATACCCAAGCGGGTCACATTCCCCTAGGATCGAAGGTGCATGGCACACCGTGCGTCGTCTCATCGCGAGGAGATCGGCGTCGGCAACATCCGAACACCGATCGCGATACATCGATCGCATATCTCGCCACATTAAGCATCGTCGCGATGGCGATCGATCTCGCCCACGAACAAAAACTCACTCACCGGCACCCTCGAAATTCGATCCGTCCACGGTGGCATCGAAGAAGCTAGCGCCGACGAGGTTCGCGTCCCTGAAATCGGTATCCCTGACGATGCTCTGCTGGAATGCCACCCCCCTTAGGTTCTTGCCCCTGAAGTCGGAATTGTCGAGGTTGACACCGCGCGTTATCGCGATCGTCTTGGGCGAGAGCGAGCGAGGAAAAGGAGGGGCGGGGGAGGGAGAGGGTAAGGCAGGGAATGTATGTAGTGAGAGATGTGATAGGGGACGAGATGCGGAGCCATAAAGGCTCGCGAATCGCAGCGGGTAGTATACATACGGATCACTGTGAATTAAGGAGAAGAAAAAAAAGCAAAGGTACGCCCCAACTAACGAACGAACGAAACAAGACGACGATGACGACGACGACGACGACGGGGGGAAAACGAAGAAAAAAAAACAACAGAACTCACTCGACCGCTCTGGAGCGTGGAGGCCCCTCCCGTGGTTATCTTGCTATTCGCGGCGATCGACGCGCCGGCATCGTCGGCGGCATTCGCCACCGGTCCGGCGAGCAGTAGTCCGATGGAAAGGAATATGGCGGCGGCGGACGTTGACGCTGTGGGATGATGATCGTCGCGCGTGGGACGGTGATGATGACGCGTTACCGTTCGTAATCGTTGCATTTGCATTTGCGATTGCGATGCGGGATGGGTGAATGCGAACGCGCCGCATAGTAGGAGGGGGACGACGACGGCGATGTGGGGAAGGTGGCGACGATTCATGATGATACGGTGGGGGTTATGGGTTTTCGTGGCGTGAACAATGGGTTGCAGGTAGTCTACCATACCGAGATCAATTGACGCAATATTTGATGTCGTCAGCATTCAAAGGAATCAGTACGCTCTTCAGACGATTGAACAATTGACATTTTTTTCTTCCATTAATTCATTCATTTGCGGATTTGCGAACGCGAGGAGAATGGGGAGATGGCGATGACGGCGGACATCCTCATCCTCGTCACGACGACGGCGATCGTCATCCTCCACGAAGCAGCTTCCTCGTCCGCCCTCGCGTACCATCCCCGACCGAGATGGACTTCCCACCACCCCCTCGTCTCGTCGTCGCTCGTTATGATTGGCCGCATCGTCGTCCTCGGCGTCGACGTCGGCGCGTCGTCGTCGTCGTCCCACGCGATGGACGAATGGCACGATTTGGATCTTGCGGAGGAGGATGACGGCGATGATAGCGATGTAAATTGCGTCGAAGCGAACGATGGCGTCGATCGCGACGAGGACGACGGCTCTCGTTCGGGCGGGAACGCGATCGCTCCCCCCGACGACATAGACGACGATCGAATCGACGACGGCGCACCGTCGCTTCCACTTCCACCGCCGCGGGGGAAAACCCCCGACGATCGCGACTCGTCGGATCCCGCGACAACTGCCGCGACGATGGCCGATGCGGAATCTCGCTCCTCCGAAAACGCGATCGATGCTACCGACGCGGTCCCATCGTCATCGAGGAGTGGTAGTAGTAGCAGCAGTAGTAGTAGTAGTAGTAGGTGGAGGAAGATGAATGCGGCGACGTCGACGTCGTCTTCGACGGCAGGGATGGCGGTCCCGGATATCGTGGATCGTTTCTCGCGCGCGATCGCCGGTGAGATCGTGCGTCGATTTCCGTCCATGCGTGGACTGTTCCGTTCGATGTCGTCGTCGTCGTCGTCGTCGTCGTCGATCGCCGATCACGGCGGGGTCGGTGAGGGAGGTAGAGAGTTGGGGGACGACGGGGGCGGTGGGGGAGGAGTTGGAGGACGCGTGTCGATACTGACCGATGGAAGGATCGTCGGGGCGTGGTGTCCCCCCCCTGTGGCGTCGGGAGAGGGGGACGCGAATGACGTCGAGGCGATTGACAGGTCGGTCGTGGTCTCCCGTCCTTCTACGTCGGGATTGACGATTGGCGCCGAGGGGAGTTTAACTGGGGGGGGCAGTGAGGATGATGTGAACGACGATGACGTCCGACCGGGCACGGTACTTTACGTGTTTCCGCCCCGAATTTCTGGGCCTGACGAGGTTCACGGTTCGTCATCGTCCGACTACGACGACATCTACCGCTACGATGACGCGATCGACGTCGAATCCGACGCTGTCGATGCGAGTAGGGGCGCGATCGACGTCCCCCCCCCCCGCCATGGCACGGGGTGCCTCCTCGAGATGGGACGCAAGTACGATGGCGACGATCGCGTCGTGCAGTACGCGCTGTTGCGAAGGGAGGATGTCGAGCTCGGGAACGTGGACGTGCACAGGGGTGACTTCGCCTACCGATCGGTCCTGCGTATCGTGGACGCCGATGCATCCGCATCCTCATCAACTGCATCGTCGTCGTCATACGCGGCGGGTGGTGATGGCGAGGGTCGCGAGTTGGAGACGACGGACCGGCCCGGGATGGTCAAGACGATAGCGTCGCCGCCGCGACCGAGCCCTCGACGGAATACGTGGAATGACGACGGCGGCGGCGATCAGCAGGTCTCGTTTCGGTGGTGGTCGTGGGTCTCCCACATCTCTCAGATATTTCATCCCAACGCTGCGATCGGGTCCGATCCGTCACAGCCCTTATCCCACAACTATCTCGATTTGCCGTATCAGAGTATCATGTACGAGGAGGACGGGAAGCGGCCCTTTGCGGGAGGCTCGCACGGAGAAATATGGAGGGCGAGGCGTCGTTGTCCAATAATCGTGGGAGGGGATGAGAACACCACGGCCAATGCAACGAAAATCTTCCCCTCATGCGACGACGGTCGCGATCTCATCGTGAAGAGGTTGAAGATCGAACGCGGCTACTCGGTCCTCGAGGCGGGCCTGCGAGAGGTATACTTCGGCGAGCTCCTCGCACGGGAGGTCGAATCGTCCAACATGTTCACGACCTACGTGGACCACTTCTTCCGTGAGGGGGTGCGTAACGTCGCGGAGTTGTGGATCGTATACGAGAATGCGGGCGAGTCGCTTCGTTCATTTCTGTACACGGCCGTGGACGCTGGCGGGTTCATGCTGTATCAGCATTCGGCATTCTGGAGGCGGCTGCGTCGGGGCATCGCCGGGGGGCTCTTCGAAGGTGACGCGGTTGTGCCATTCAATCGCAATCACAATACCCTTTTGATCGACGATCACATGCACAAGGAGACGCGGGATCACGAAGGGGAATCCACGGGGGGAAGGGAACTCTTGAGAGAAATTCTGAAACAATTGATAACTGCGGTCGCATTTTTGCACGAACGGGGGATCGTCCATCGCGATATCAAGCCATCGAATATTATGTGCAAAACGACCCCCGCGAGTGATAACGGGTCCATTCCTCGGAAAATAGAAGCGATCCGCTGCCTGTTGGGAGATTTCTCGAGTGCATGGGACGAATTCGCGTCTCGGAACCTGTATATCAAAGGCCCTTCATCGAAAGAGCAGACTGATGAATATGCCCCACCGGAGGTTCTCTTCGGTGCCACCTGGATCCCCTTCTTCCAAGAACACCCTACTAGCTTTGACTCGTGGTCGATAGGTGTCGTTGCGCTCGAGCTGTTGTTAGGCACGCCCAGCGTCTTTTCTGTGGATCAACGAACAACCGCTCTGCTCACGAATAGGCTACAGAAAGTAGGGGCAAGCTCTCTGGATATTCAACGGGCGTTATACCTTGCAGCTCTGTCTCAATTTTGCATTTTTGTTCCCACAGAGTCTGACGGGAAGAGCTGGCCGTTGAGGAGGGGTGACCCACTATACGACGTCAATTTCGTGAAGAATAAATGCACATTGAATGATTTTCACAGTGCACTGCGAGCTCGTGATCCTCTCGGTATAGGGTTCGGTGTTGATGAAAACGAACTACTTCATCTGATATGGCGGTTACTGGCCTGGAACCCACGGGAGAGACTCTCTGCGTCCGAAGCTCTTGATCATCCATACTTCACAGCGCGAGCCAACCATCATATAAACTTTATACGCACCGACCTCCTTGCTAATGTCCCTGGGATGCACAATGCACTTGAGCACCAAACACTAGACCCGAAACTTGACATATCGCATGATATTGCCACCATAACTGAATTTGTGTGCCCATACTGCAACAAGGTCTTCGCCGATCACAATTCTTGCCAGAGGCACGCGAGGTCACGGAAGCATGCTTTATTTTGCACTTATGATCGAAGCCAATTGCCTCAATGTCTCAATGCGCATTCCATGCTGCCAACTCATCCTACGTCTGGTTACTGCGATATTCAAGGTCGGCGAAAAACAATAGAAGATTTCCACACCGTTCACTTGGGCCCAATGCATCAATTTTATGGAGTCTTCGATGGTCACCTTGGCAACCTTGCTAGTAAATATGCTGCCTCCTCTTTTTATATGGAAATCGAAGAGTATCTAACAAATATCGATGATCGTATCCGAAATCAGACGTCGCAACTTGTCTGGCAAGAAGAAGTAGCGAAACAAATAACGCAATCATTTGAAGATCTTCATGATGGGATAATCAAAGCAGTTGAATTGTCTCCCGGAGGAGTCATGGACGAAAGCGGGACCACTGCAACTATTTTGTTTGTCAGTTCAGTGGCTGTTGTTATAGCAAACGTGGGCGATTCTCGTGCCGTGATGTCACGGTGGTTAGTCAACGAAAAAGGCATCGAATACATAACTGCATTGCAGCTGACTATCGACCACATTGCCTCGTCAGACGAAGAGAAAATACAAGTTCATGAAAAGGGAGGATTTGTATCCGAGTCTGGTGGTATTGATAGAGTCATGGGTAGTCTAGCAGTTTCGCGTTCTCTTGGTGATATCAAGCTGGCTTCATTTCTGTCTCGCGTCCCACATGTCCTTGTCATGACGAAAGATGAAGTATTGATGCAATGCGGAAAAATCCAACCGCTTGAAGATAGTCTACCATGCTTTATTATTCTTGCTTCAGATGGACTTTGGGATGTAATGACCAATCAAGAAGCAGTGGATTTGGCTTGGCAATTGATTGAAGAAAACAAGAATGGCACTGCGTATCAAGATGCAGCAGAAGTTCTGACTCAAGAGGCATATGTGAGAGGAAGCTCTGATAATATTGGTGTATGTATCGTAGCAATCACATAGATTCATGTCACATCAATCATTTGAATTGAGCCACATTGCCATATTGTCAGGCAATGTCGTCACCCTCTACAATACTGACCTCTCGCATGAAAGCGGTTTGCTGCACGAATGTTGCAAGTTACTCGGCTACGCCACTGCTGCGGTGCCAATTGTGAACACGATGAATGAGGAATGTGTACGGTAGTGACTCGTGAGTTTCTTTACTCACGATGTATTCATTATCAATTGCTGTAGGAAAGGCAACACAAAATTAAGCATGATTTGTTGTCCAGGCGTTTTTGGTTCTTTATTTTCCGGTGCGATACGCCCTCCACTGATCATCCATGCTCACGGCTTGTCTCTCGGTAAACTGGTTCATGAGGCATCGTCACTATAGTCCGTTAAGTTGTAGATTGGATCAGATCCAGTATATCTTGATCCTGTGCATATGTTTCTGCCCACGGGGCAGCCAAAGGCGGCAGACTTTTCAGCCGGTGTGTCAGATACGAGGTCGCCGTCAGTGCAACCATCCTGAAAGGTGTGATAGAGTCCAAGCCAGTGGCCAACTTCGTGGGTGGCAGTGTCGCTAGGTTGTAGGGTGCCGCAGTGCCTCCGGGAAGGGAGGAGAATAGGACGATCACATCGTCATCCTTCGGTCTTCCGGCGTACGATGATGGAAAAGTGGCCCAGCCCAGTAAACCTCCTCCGGGATTGGCGGTATAGATATTCAAATCCTTAGCCGTACCACGGCGGAGGGCAGTCTTCATGGAGCTTTCGGCTTTCGAGCCAGGTGATAGGGTGTACCAGAGGCTTTTGACCGTGGTGTCGACAGAAGTGAGGTTGAACTTGAAAGTAGTTTTTTACAAAGGCAGCATTCATCACCGAAATCTGATTTTGGATCTGCGTTTCAGTTACAACGCCCCGTACGCCATCTAGTGTAATTATGTGAAAGTAGATGTCAACAGTGATTGTCCCATTAGTGATACGGGCAGCTGGGACTGCGGAATCAAGTCCTGCTTAGCGGAGAACGTCGCGAAGTTTGATGTCCTCGGCATTAGCTGCGGCGGGGGTTAAATTCTTAACACCGCAGCGAGATCCAATGTTGATGAAAGCCTGCTTCAAGGCCCAGGAGTGGCCATTGAGGGTGAAAGGTTTGTTGTTGTCCGACTGCTCTTCTTGAGCAAAGGCCGCCGATGCAGTGAGAATGACAAGCAGGAGGAGTTCGATCTTCCTAACATATGCCAGAGCTGCAAATACAGAGAATAAGTTGGGGAAGGCGCCAGACAACATTTTGTTAAAATCGAAGTCTCAAATGGATGTCGTTGATATCAATGTGTTGTTGGAATTTTTTTATGAGAGCACATGGTTGAAACCACACGTCAGACGTAAGGCTGTGATTTCTTTGAGCATATACACATAGGCTAACGAACAGTCGCGAACATTTTTTTTTGGATGGTGCGAAGGTTTTTTTTCTATCTGCATATATGCCTCAGAATTCGGTGGTTTCTTTGCCCGCTTGCGCATATGTTAATCCGCATTTTACCGCGACCTCCGTTTTTAAATATGGGGAGTCCCCATTTTAAAACGGGGATGTCTCCCTCCCCATTTTAAAATGGGGATTCCCCGTTTTAAAATGGGGACTACGTTTTGGCTGGGCTCCGGCTGGGCTCCCAGTCACGA
>JALLBA010000608.1:0-15649 GCA_036939675.1 Cyclostephanos invisitatus
AGAAACCCCCCCCCCCCCCCCCCCCCCCTTCTCCGTGCCCACCACCCCCCCAAAACAATCATGATTAATCAAACTACAACCCCAAAGGAGTAGGAATAAATTGAAGAGACTCGCTTGTCGCACTCGGCTACCAATGAATGCAAGCGAAAGAGAATTCAAAACCAAGTTTAGAAGATTGTCACTAATTTATCATCCAGACAAATACCCACCTTCACTCGGCATCACACCCCAACAAGCAACTGCTCACTTCCAAGTGCTCAACAATGCGCACAACTTCCTTTGAGAATGTGGTTACCAATCATCCCAATTGTGTTCCCTGAGTAATGGAGCACTCCCGACGCCCACACCATCAGCACACGGGACCACGCCAAGCCAACCGCTCATCGACCCCCACAAAATAGGGCTAGGCCTGTCGAAGAACCACTTTTGAGAACGATGAACCCTACACTCTCCCACCAACCCAAACTGAACACCAAACACTTCAAAAAACCTACGCATGTACCCAGATGAACCCCTCAATCGATGCTGATCACCCATCATCAACTGACGCCACCAACCTACACCATGCCCCCTCTCGTGTGCAACAGCCCCGACATAATCCCCCTACATCCGCCCATGATCCCTATAATAAGCAACGCCATTGATGGTCCGATCACAAACATAACCGCTGAAGGTCAAAAAGGAGCCAAGGCATCCATCACTCGTCTGAGCCTCACACCCAACCCTTTCGAACGGGAAGACTCCAACCTCACTACCATTCTCAGGATCATACATGCCAGCACCAAGCACCAAATGAAGAAGAAAATCGACAGGAGTCCGAGGCAAAAACACATGATGCCACACCTCTCGAAATGTCTCGACACCCAAAGGCCAAGTATTCTCGTCGTGCCCCAAACAAGTCACCACAGGAATGCCGATCTACCCGCCCCCGATCCATGCAGTCTTCGATACTGCGATCATCTTCGTGATTACCTCCCCCCTCCTCCCCCCCCCCTATCATCAATCAGCCACTGTTGACTGTTGTATTTCTCCTCGCCACCCCTCATCCGGATCTTCTTCTCCTCTCCTGACATTGTTCCCCCACTCCTATCATTGTAATCAGTCGTCGTTGTGTCCCCCCCCAAGGCTTTCTCAATAGGATGGACTCCTTCGCCCGCTTCCCTCCCCCCGCTGTTTTCGTCCTACCCCCTCACCCAACCCGCTCGCCTCTTCAATGACCGCTGCATCCACCTGTCACGTCATTTTGTCGGCTGATTGCTGTTTTTTTTTTCGTCATCATCGTTGTCATGCCCCCCCCCCCCCCCCCCCCCCCCGGCTGTCTCAACGTTAGCCTCGCGCTCCCCCCCCGTTATCTTTCCCCTTCCTCTTCACTCCCTCAATGCTTGCCACTCAGTTTTCCGCCACACCCACCCGGCACACCATCCTCGGCTGATTGTTATTTTGTTATTGTGAGCCACCATCATCATCGTTGGCGTGTCTCCCCCCTGGCGAAAAGACGGTATTTCCGACATCAGCAGACGCAGGGAGAGATGCGGTGTGTTGAGGAGGGGCAGGGGATGGGTCCTCTTGCCCTTGTCGGGACGGAACGATGGGCATGCGGCGGGACTTCCAAGGCTTTTTTTGTTGTGTTGGAGTGTGAGGCGCCGAGTGCCTTTGACACGCTCCCCTCTCTCCTCGAGCAAAGTCGACAGAAAACGGAATTAGTACCATCTACAAGGCTTTCTACGTAGTGAATTCCCAACACCCTTATCCACCCTTATCTAACCCTTATCCGCTAGCAAACCATAAGCGAACTACGGGGTCAATAAGGTGGTAGTATCTTGAGCTGCACACAGATCCTGCCTTGTAAATGAGTTTCCATTGGAAATGGAGTGAGCATTATAAAGATGCGCATGCATTCAACAAGCTTTCAACATGATGTGGAAGTCAATGCACTCAACAAGAGGATCATCCTTCAAGAGAGTGAAGGGAATGCTAAGATAAACACAGGACCAGATAAGTACCATCTTACACAAGACAGACCTCGATGGACTGATCAGACTCATGATTCATGCGCATGTATTCCGTTGACCAAAACGTCAGGCAATCAGGGGAAGCGGTTTGGTGGGTCGACCTCATTCTTCAGCAATAATATCACTGCCCCTCTAAAGGCCAAATTTCAAATCGATTGAAGACAACACAATAAACACAATAAAGAAATAATGATCAACGTGACTATTGTTACCTTGCACATAATCGACGGCTCTCACAATGCGCAGAATGATACGGACATCCAATTAAAACGACATCTCTCGAGATGGTAGTCTGGTTCCCGTTGCCTTAGATGTGGTGATTATTCCTACGAGTGCGACCATTCCCCGGCGATCACCTTCGACCTTCGCAATGCGACTTCCCTCCCCTCGCCCCCAACCCCAAGTGACAAAACTCTCCCAGCACTACACGCACACCAGCGACAAAATAACACCCAGCTCGCACCACATCGAATCTACCCGGGAGGATAGATTTTTTTGTTTCCACTTCATTTCTTCACGGAGTTCATAGCGAGGGAGTACAGCAGCGTGCCGAGGATGGCGATGGACGAGCCGATGATCGATCCCGTCGACATGGGCGTCTTGAACGCGACGACGCTCGCCACGATGATCACCACGCGCTTGATGGTGTTGCCCACGGCGTGGGTCACGGGATTGACCTTCCCGAGGGCGAGGAACGCCACCTCGTTGTACAGGTAGTACGTGGCGCCGCCGAGAAGCAACAAAGTCGATAGGGACTTGTTCGTGAAGGACCCGGCCTTCACCGCCGCCTGGAAGGCGGGCAGGAAGCCCGTGCCCTCGACGGCGAGCATCATGGGGATAAGCATGATCGTGGACATGGCCGTTAGGACGGCGTATAGGTTCTGGGCGTCGAGGTTCTCCCCGATCTTCTTCCCGCTCATGGTCTTCTTGGACAGCACGCCCCGTAGGGACGACGAGACGTTCGATAGCATCGCCGACGCCAACGCGAGCATCGTGAATGATAGCTCCTTCATGGACGCGATGGCGACTCCGCCGATGATGGGCAATAGGGTGGCGTATACCTTCATCGGGAGTATCTCGCCGAGAAGCAGGGCGTTGCATCCGCAGGTAACGACCGGCTCGGAGGCCTTGACGATGTGTGCGAAGGAGACGGCGCCGGCGCCGAGGGCGATGACGGCGCCGACGTGGACGCCGGTATGGCAAAGGGCGATGGGGAGGAGGGTCTTGAGGTCGGCGAGGCTCAGCTTGGGCGCCTTGCGCAGGCCGAGTATCCACAGGGGGGCGAAGTAGAGTATCCCCGTGGCCATTTGGATGGTGGCGATCGTCCAAGGGAAAGCGAGGGCGTTGAGGGCCTGCTTGTTGTATATGTTGTATCCGATGTTGAAGAGGTACCAAAGCGCGAAGTAGGAGCCGACCTCGAGGGTTTCCTTTAGATTCGAGCCCGAGTCGGGGGAGGCCGCGGCGGCCCCGCCGCTCGTGGAGAGTGCGAGGGAGGTCGATTGGGAGGTGGCCCTTTGTGCATATATATTGTTGTCGTCGGCGTTTACGGTGTGGTGTGTGCGTGAGCGTGGGGGGGATTCGAGAGGAATGGAGAGCGACGGGGCAACGTTGAGTCGTCTCTATTTGTATCCGACAAGAGGGTTGAAGCCATTGACGTCGTCACGACGAAAGGAGCGACAGTTCAATCATCATCCCCCCGAGGACCGCTCCAAGTTGAAATGGACTTCGACATTCTCAACCATCGCCCGTCCACCCACCCAACCCATCCCCAGGCGAAGAAGAGAGCTCGGGCGCAAGGAAAGCGACGGCACTAACTACCCGACGACACTCACCTCGCGAACGCCTTGCTCACGGGGGGAGGGACGACGCCGCCTCCCAACTTATTCGACGTCGTGGTGGTAGACGACGCACGGGGCGTGAACGCGAATGCGCTCGCCGACGTCGCGAAAAGTGCCAGTAGTGCAAATTTCTTCATGATGGACATAATATTGTGGGTTTTTCGTTGAGATGGATGGGGTTTGGTTGGGAGGAAGGCGTCAGCTCAGCCGTCACAGGCAGGGGCGGGCTGGCGGGACGGGGGGGGCGGACGGGGCGGGGGACGCGGGGGAGACGCGTGCGACAGCGAGACCCTTGCGAGATCCGCGCGAGTGAATGACGCCACCGATACTCTCTAAGTTGATGTGAGCCGGCGATATCCCCATCATCCAATCCACCCTTCCGACGCGTACGTACTTCGGAGCGGGAGAGTTGGCGCCAAAAATAAATGAAACGACACCCCCGAAAAAAAGCGGGCGTCCCCCCCCCCCCTCAATGGGCGACAAAAAACGAGGAGGAATGTTTTTACCATACGATACACGATATCGTATGCGATATCGTACCTCTGTCTCTTGTCTCTTCATTCATTCCCCATTCCCCGCGGCGACGAACGCGAATAGACGCACGCAATGATGGAGCCGCGCGCGAGTAGACGGCGGAGACGTCGACCCGCCATTACCATCAAATCGTGCGCCGCGGTCGTTGCCGCCGCCGCCGTCGCGGCCGCATCGTCGTCGTCGCGATTATCATCGCGCGACGCGACGACTGCGTGCGCGTTCTCCGCACCCCGTCCCCCCCCCCCGCCGTCGATCCCGACGAGGGGGACGACGATCATCGCGACTTCACATTCGTCGAGACGACGCGGATCGTTCGACGACGTCGCCGTGGGATGCATCGGGGCGCTGCCGACGACGACGACGACGACGACGACGACGACGACGACGACGACGTCGATGGGGGACGACGTCGAGAGCGGCATACTCGACGACGAGCACGACGAGGAGGACGGTGAAAACGACGACGATGCGAGCGTCGGATCGGTCGTCGGGGGTCATGCCGACGATCGCGATCGGATAATCGATCATCGTCCGTCGTCGTCGTCGGGATCTATCCCCGACGTCGTCGGACGGCATCGCCGTCGTCGTCGTGTCCCGTCCACGGCCACCGCGACGTCGTCGACTACGACTACGACGTCGTCGACGCCATCGTCGCCATCGTCATCAAGACGGGGATTGTCGCGCGCTCATCGCACGCTAATGGCGAAGTCGTCGAGCATGAGACGACAGCGCTTCGTCACCGGAAAATATCCGCTGTACGTGTCGGTAAGACGCAACCCGACGAATCGCTTCCTCGGCCTCGCCGAATCGCGCATATACCTCAACGGCACGAGCCTCGATAGGAGTCCGGCGGGTTGGTACGACGACGATCATCATCATTGGCTCGATGGATGCGAGAGGCGGGAATTGCACGGGGAGTACGAGTTCCTGAGCTTGGAACTGTTGGCGGAAATACACGTTCGGAGGCCGGGGTACGTGAATCTATTGTCGGGGGGGGGCGCGGGACATTCGCTTCTTTCGTTGTCGTCGTCGTCATCGCGATCGTCATCGCCCGCCGCCACCGCCGGTGGTGGCGGGGGGGGAGGAGGGGGAGCGTGGGGGATGTGGAAGAATTGGCAATCCCGTCGCGATGGCAAGGTCGCGATGCCACCGTCGCCCTCGGGGGGAAATGTCATCGAGGGGGGGAAGGGGGATGCTCGGTACGGAACGAGGGCGAAACAACAACGTGTCGTTGGTGGGGGGGGAGGAGAACGACTGTGGATGACGGGATTTTCACTCACGAATCAGAGGGGGGAGATACACACCCTCGACGTTGCATCGGGTGTCATGTCGAACGCGAACGACAGGACGTCCAGGGCGATCAGATGGCCGAACGAGGTAACGTCCGTGCCGAGGAGGCTGTATGCCAATAGTCGAACGGGGGCGGGGGACGACGACGACGGCGGCGATGACGACGACGGCGGCGATGACGACGACGACGACGAGGAAGGTCTCGACGATGCCCTGCTCGTCACGGATGGATTCTTAGTCCCGGGGAAGGACAAGGGCGGTCTGTACGTTGTCAGGAATCCGGGCAACGGCATATACGAATGGATGGACTGCCTCACCGGTACGACCAATTTGCAGGGCGCGCCGATCAATGCGGGGGAGGGCGATTGGTTCTACCACAAGGCCACTTGGATGGACCTTACTGGGGACGGTAGACTATCGATCCTCGCCGCGAGGGCGAGGGTTACCCTACGGGGGGGGGGGAGCAACGTGGATCACGAGGGAGGCGGTAAAACCACCTTCGGCAGAGGTCAGCTGGTATGGCTCGAATGTCCCAGGCCGCATTCGTTCGTTCCCGGTTCAGGAATTCCCCTGGATGTGGATGGGACGGTTTTCGATCCGTTCAATTCTCGCAACACTCCCTGGAAAGTGAGGTGAGTCATTTTTATTATTTTACACCCCCGTTCGACGTGATGAATCTATCTGCATCATGCCCCTTCTGAATCGTGTCGGTTTGACCCTTTTGCACTACAGAGTATTGGACGAAGGGCCCGATGTGATGTTCAGCGTTGCCGATCTCGATCCGTCCGATGATACCGTAGAGGTCCTAGCAAGTCAATTTTTCTCGAAAAAGGTCACGTTGCACTCGCTAAAAATTGGGCCGGAACCAAAGGTGGTATTCAGTAGAACGATAGACGACCGTTGTGGGGCTGCGTTCAGTTCCGTCCTTGCGGACTTAGATGGCATGTCCACGTCCGAACTAGCCCCGAACCATCCGACTGTGATCGATAGTGGTAGCACGGTCGTTTCGTTGGAGAGGGGGGATGCATTTTCTCACTTGCTGGTGACGAGCCACGAATGCAGCTTCGTCGAAGGCAGCAGCGACGTCGACGCCAAATCAAATCGAGACCACACATCGGAGAAGAAGGCAACGGACTATGCCAGTCCATCAATTACCGCTGACCAATCGAAAATAGATGGAGGATCGTTATTCGCCTATCGAATACCCAAAGGCAGGGACGCTTGGAAGTCGAACCCTTGGCCTCGCAGCATCGTTGCGACTGGGTTCAAAGTCGAAGGTCATTTGAGCAACATGATAAATCCCGGAGCACCTGGATTTTGTTATACTTTCTTCCCAACGCGAGAGGGGGGCGTGGGGAAGGACAAGAAGTGGCATCGACCGTTGATCGGTCTATCGGGGGACTGCGCCGAGTCTGCTTATATTTTGCGCCCCGTCGAGGGTGGACACTTATCTCCCATTGGCATGGATGATGGGATAGACAGGAGCACGAAATATTCTCTCATGTGCGAGATCAAGTGTCAATCCACGGTGGGAAGTCTGGCGATAGGTTACGACGACCTTTACTCGGCGGAGCAGCAAAGTGGGTATGCAAAGATTTACGTGCCATGTTACGAACAAGATAAGGTGGGTTGCTCGTGACCTTTAGTAGGGATTTCTCTCGTTGAATCATTTTGGTACTTTACTGACCTTTGAGACCTTGATTATCATCATCTGAATTAGGTGCTCGTATTTTCGATGGGTTCGGGAGACGATGAAAACATCGAACTGATAGACGATGGATGGTGATGGCACATTTAAGTGTCCTATTCTTTCTCTATGGCAGCATTTTTTTGTTACTTAACACCCCTCTTTAGCAGGATGAACAAATAAATAGCACTAATGGTACTTTTTGAGCATGTGGTGGCTCTTCTTAGCCTGGACGAGTTAAAATTCAGACTTAATAAATCCACCCAAGTGAAAGGTTTTCTGGAAAGAGAAAGACAAAACTCTTCCTAGCACTAACTCTCCCACCACTGCGGAAGATGATGACTAGACGTAGGAAGAGTTATTGTCCTACCTCATCGATGGCACCGGATAAGCTACCTTAAGAAATCTGATTGAAACAACTACGCCAATATCCGAACAGAAAAAAAACAGAGGAAAGCCAATAATTGCAATTCTGGAAGTTCTGGAAGCGCCTGACTCATCTGAAGCGGAGAGTCCTGCCTCAAACAACTCAACCATGGGATCAGATATTGAAACTGATCCAACTCTGAAGCTTTTGTTGAAAGATCGAGGAAATGAAATCAATCGCTATCGACAATTCATGGGAAGATTAGAACAAACAGAAAAGAGAATCAGGGACAGCCTCGTCGTCATCGACGAACATTTGAAGACTGAGCTACAGAGTGTAGAGAGGTTTATGACACATTTGAAGATTCATTTGATGACTGAGCTACAGAGTGTTGCCGAAGAGCAGCTCAACTTGAAAACTAAGATACAGAGTTTATCCGAAGAGCAGCTCAATATGAAAACTGAGCTACAGAGTGTAGCCGAAGAGCAGCTCAGAACCTCGATGTATTTGAAGGAACTACAGAGTACTTCAGAGGAACGGCTCAACTTGAAGACTGAGCTTCAGAGTTTATCTGAAGAGCAGCTCAATATGAAAACTGAGCTACAGAGTGTAGCCGAAGAGCAGCTCGGCACCTCAACGTATTTGAAGGAATTACAGAATACTCCAGAGGAGCAGCTCAAAAAAATCTTGGGTGGACGGTTTTTCGTGAACAAAACAACTTGTTCTCAATTGGTAATGATCATTACCCTTCCACTCATGTTGTCAGTCGTTCAATCAATTGACGCAGCAGATCACTTGAATCACTTGCACGACCTCGCCATTCTTGGAAAAATGATGCTGTTTTCAACAGTTTCACATGTTGCTAGTCTCGCAGAAGATTTCTTTCACTCAATAGCTGATTGCATTGGGTCGTTAAAGTGAAGTTTGCCATTCTTGGTGCACGTTAGATTCGAAGTGAAACTAATACGCGAATAAACTGCGAGACCTTTGTTTGACTGTTAGATCTGAACTATGAAGAGACAGCGAATGCGCACAATCGGGGTCAGAGACCTGTATCGTTGTGCAAATACCATAAATTTATTGAAGAACACTCCCAAGCGCAGTAAGATCTTGAAATTACAATCTTACGTATCGTAATTTATTCCTCTTTGGTAGATTCTGCTGGATTTGTCACACCGTTGTAACCCTTGGCAATCTTAAACGGGACTGCCAAATCTTCGACTACCACCCCATCTCGTTCAGTAGCCATGCTGGGATCATCTACAAATCTCTGCAAATCGGTCGTAATATTTTTCTTCAGGTACATGTGGTCGATGCGGCTATACCCCACAATGGCGTTGGCAGCCATCCATCCGCCAACGATTGCTCCAGAAGTCGAGTCGGCCACCGTTAACTCTGCTCCGCCAATGAACAGACCCGGGTATGTCGTCTCAGGACGATTGCCCTTGATTGCAAATCTAGCTGGGTTTTGCACGAGGCCGGATCGATACGGACCTGATATTTGGAAGCATTCAATTTTGCCTGTTGGGACAAATAAAACAAAAGTAAATCTTTAAACGAAAGAGTAAAAAATCAATATTGCCACTGGTCATGCATCCCTCACCTTCAAGCTGTGGAAATGTCATGCACAAATCCTTTATCACGCGTTGACCCAATGTCGTATCTCTTGGAGGCTTGAGGTACGAGTATATCCTTGGCTTGGTATCAAACATGCGAACGAATTCATCGTCCGCCTCGATCGTAACGACGCACGTTGATATGGAGCCGTACCTATCGAACCAGCTCGGATCCTTAGCGCTGGGGAAGGATACCTTCATCCACGATGATCCCGACGTGAACTTTGACCGAGGGATTTTCTTCGTTGAATTGGAGGGGGCCGATGAAGACGTTGACGACAACGCGGCATCAACCTTGCCTCGCTTGCCCCTTCCACCGCCACGACTTTCTATGGTCGAAATTTCCGTCGTTTCGCTTTCACCCTCGTCGACAATTCCTAGTGTCCCCCCGGATAAGTCCGAGCCGATCGATCCGAACTGAACTTGGCCCGTCAGGGGGTCCAACTCGTCCCTGGGCAACGACGCATTCGGCAAACGATACCAATCGGCTCCGGTCAAGTCAAGCTCCTCCCTCGTTCCGTTCAACCCCACGAGGATTTTCATCAGCGGACGACGTTCGGAAACGGCGGGCAGGCCCGGCGGAACACCGTGGATGGCACGCACGTCGGGGGGGAGAAGGTGCAAGAAGGTGGGAATGAAGCCCATCATCGATAGAACTGCGCCGCCCTCCTCCGAGACTTTGACCTCGCATCCGTTCTCGAGTCGCACCCCCTTGCATCGCGGCTTGGGACCGCTGGTGACCTCGGAGGATGCGGCATCGCCGCCACCGTCATCCTTGCTGCTGCTGCTATTTTCCGTGCCGATTTCTTCCTTCTCCTCCGACGACGGCTTGTCGAATAGCAGTTCCTGCAGACCGACCCCGCCCACCACCCGTCCGTCACACTGCTCGATGATGCTCGCCAATGCATGGCACAGGGCCCTGGGTCCACCGACGGGGTACGCCATCCCCTCCTCGCTTAGCATGGCGCAAAGGTGGGTGATGTGCGCGGCCATGCTCGTGTCGTCCGGGGACAGATTCTCGTTCGGCATGCCGATCGCGGCCATCAGCGATCGGACGTGAGGATTGAGGGGCATGAACTTGTTAAGGAATGCCGACGCCGTCCGGATCGATGCCTGCTGATATGCGTTGTTCGTGTCGGGCGCGGATGTCAACTTCGACGACGAGTCGGCGGACGCGCCGCCGCCGAATAGCCTCGATAGGTAGTGATCGCCGGACATGTCGTTGATCTGCTGACACGACCTGACGTAATTGAGGCAAGTGGAACCGCCAACGTCGACGTTCCCGTCGAGGTCCGTGGTGGGATAACCGTCCCCCAGTCGAGTTGAGCAGTACTCGGCGATCGCATTATATCCGCCGGCGTTGATGACCACCGGGACCGGCTCGCCGTTCGATCCGCCGTATTCGGCGTTGCCCAGTCCTGGCACGGATAATACCGTGTGGGCGTACCCGTCCTTATCGCTACCGACACGTGCGAATCGTATCCCCCCCTGAACATCCGTCGACGTGCATAGCGCCGGCGCCAGCAGGGCCTGCTGTTGGGATAGGTAGGCGACGTCGATCCCGCGCACGTCGAACGGGACGTTCGCGAACTTGCCATTCTCGGGACCATTCGTCAATACCTCGCAACCGGACGCGTCGGGACATGGCGATAGGACGCAAACCTTACGACCGACGCGTGCGAGGAGGGCACCGGCGTACAACGTCTCGACGCCGTGGCCGAGCAGTATGACGTCGTGATGATCGTCGCGTAGGCTAAGATCGGCGGGATTGAATTTCGTTCCCACCGGACGGGTGAGTATCTCGTACTTCCTCGAACGTTCCTCCTCCTCGCTCTCCTCCTCCTCCACCGACGTCGTCGTCGCCCGTCCACCTCTCCGAACATAATACGGCTCGCACGTTCTCATCTTCCCCTTTCTCGGCATGCCCCTGATCCTCCTACCCCTCCTCCTCTCCATCTCCCACCGTCCCAGGGCCACGAGCGTAACGAGCGCCCACGGCTGCAATCCAACGAGGCAGAAAATCGCGACCAATATCAAGGCGTCGACCCTGACCCCCTGTCGATGCATCATGAACAATCCCATGATCGCCGTGCTTCTAGATATCGGCATATCCCCCCCCCGACGAAATGGCGACATGTCCCCCATGGCGTACTTCCGTTGGACGTTCTTGACGAATATCTCGATCTCGGGATACCGTTCGACGAACGGTCTCAACCGGCCGTACCGCTCGTCGAGGAGGCGTTCGAACTTCGCGGCATTCGCGTGGACGCGCCACGCGGCCGAGGGATACGTGAAGTGGGCCGACGTCTCTTGTAGAAGGGTTGATAATTCGTCGTATTCGCGCTGTGTCGAGAATAGTCGATTCGTAGGAATCAGCACAGAGGGATGACGCGCGGCGGGGACGATGATGGGTACGTCGTCGTCTACGACATCGTCGGCGGTAGTAGCGGCCGTCGTCTGGATCACGACGTCGTCATCGAGGTCCAACTCTATCGATTCTTCCTCCAACTCCATTCCCACGCGTTCCTCGTCGTTCATCAAGGACGGAGGATCCCCCCCCAACGACGATTCCAATCCCCTCCCCTGCTCGATCATTAGAACCTCATCCGCATATGCCTCGATGCTGCGCATCGCCATGTCCAACAATTTCGGCGCCAGTATCGTTTCGATCACGTTCGACGACACTCCCCGTCCGACGATCGCGGTCTTATCGTCCCTCTTCCCGTCGCCGTCGTCGTTTTTGTTGTTCTTGCTGCCCCTCGTCGCCCTCCCCGACGTATTAGCTCCACCGCCTCCACCGCCGCCGCCTCCTCGTGAGGGCCTTTTCCTCGTGGGGGTACCGCCCATGCGCATCCTTGCGATGGTATGATGATGATGATTGGTCGGGGGAATGAAGGCCGGCGAGCTGAAAAGAGTGTACGGTTAGTTGTGTTGATGTTGTGATTTCATCCATGTCCACGTGGATGTGCGCAATAAAAAAGGGGGGCAAGGGTCGATACTTATTCCCCCCTTGCACAAAAAATGCGAGGACCAAGAATGATATCATGTCGACGATATCAACGACGATGGAAACGAAGTGATGACAGGAGTCATGAACACTTCCTGGAGAATGGCGTCGCCGGGGCTGATAAGGCAGTGCGACGTCCGCAACATGAGTTCGACTGACCGCAGTGAAGGGCCATCGTGGGTAAGAGAAGGAGCAAAGGGGGGTCGAAGGAGATTGAACACGGAATACTTAGTACAACTTGGCTTTCCAGAGGGGGCAATGGCAAGAGCAAGAGCAAGGCATCACAACATTTGTTTTATCGAACCATGCAATAAAGTCGAAGACCATGAATCAACAAGATCATGGTCACACACGACAAATGACCATGATCCAAGAGCAAGGGCAACATACACACCAAGAGAAAGGGAAAGGACTGGCATTCAGTCTACAAAAAAAAGATCTCAGACTAGTCTAAATTGCACAGGCTCATGCCTTTTCCCCCTCACCTCAAATAACGAAAACTCTATTGACTCAGTTTACCATCTATCAGAGCCGGCAACGCGCAATGAATAAAAAAATACATCATCCTATTTTCCCCCACACACTATCCACGTCACCATGAGCCAGGTTCTTGGTGGTATTGCACTTAGCATGATGACCATCGCCATCGCCGTCCAACCTTTGTCGGTGAGTGGCAATCAGATTTTGGCGTCAAGTCATCAAGCCAGTTTCAGCGGCGCTCAAGCCAACGGCCGTGCTCATGGAAGGCTGAAGGCGGGTCGGGCAGAGACTAATCTCTTCGACACTTTCCATCCAGTGGGCGACGCCGCGACTCCTCAGGAGGGGGTTGGCACGAAGACGATGATCGACTCGAGGACTATGCCCAAGCACAACGTTTCATGCGTGAAAATGTTGAAGGCGAATATTACTGTACAGGATCTTGAGGCTGTGAACTTTAGGGCGAATTATTCGGGCCCGGGACAGGCCGTCGAAGCTGACGGTTTCATGACAGTTACGGCCCAACAGGCAGCCATTCCCTGTGTGGGAGGCGCGGCCAACACGGGTAGCGTCTCGTATCCCTGCTCGAACATCGATCTCATGTCCTTCATCCCCCTGGCGAGTATGAAAATTCCTGGCGTGACGACGTCGACCCCAAAGGGGAACAACATTTGGGGATGGACCTATCAGGACGGGCGCGAGTTTGCATTGATGGGTCTCAACATTGGCGTGGTTTTCGTTGAGATTACTAATCCTGTCAATCCCGTCTACATCGGCATTCTCCCTGCTCACAATCTAGTGTATTCCGACTGGCGTGATGTCAGGACGTACAAAAATCACGCCTTCGTTGTAAGCGAGGCCACCGATCACGGGATACAGGTGTTTGATCTGACGCTACTTCTGAATGTAAATGTGTTGAGTATGCCGGTGAGATTTACAGCGACTGCCCGCTACACTGGATTTAGCAATGCGCATACCATTGAGATCAATGAGGCCACGGGATTCGCCTATGCTGTGGGTACCAATACTTATGCGGGGGGATTGCACATTGTTAATATCAACAATCCCTCTACTCCGGTCTTTGCTGGGGGATATGGAGGTGATGGATATACTCATGAATGCCAATGCGTACTTTGTGAGTTGTTCCACTTTGGCCTTGTTTTGTCTTCGGACTCCTTCTTCGTTCCCCAGTGGGGTCTAACATCTAACACGCCATGCTGGACACCCATTTGCCTTACAGATGACAGAGGTCCTGACACGCGTTACATCGGAAGGGAGATTTGTTTCAGTTACAACGAAGATACACTCACAATTGTCGATGTGACCATTAAGGCTGCTCCCGTCCAACTTTCAAGGAGAGGGTACATTGGTGCCAAATATACACACAAGGGATGGCTCACGGACGACCGAAGGCATGTAATTGTGGACGACGAGTTGGATGAAACAGGCACAGTGAAGAGCAAGTCACACATATTTAACGTTCAGAGTCTCACCAATCCGACTTACGTTGGATACCACTCGGGGACAACCGCGGCCATTGATCACAACCAGTATATCAAGGGAAATTTGGTCTTCCAGGCAAATTTCCTTGCCGGATTGCAGGTTCTTCGAATAGACAACCTTGACACCGCATCTTTGACACAAGTTGGATCTTTTGACATATATCCCTCGAGCGACAGCAATCTCTTCAATGGTGCATGGGGGAACTACCCGTATTTTTCCTCCGGCAATATCATCGTTAGCGGGATTGGACAAGGATTGTACGTCCTTAAGTCTCCAAACAACTTTGGTTTGACGCCTGCCACAACAACTGAGCCTACGACACGCAAGCCAACGTCAAAGCCCACGACAAGAAAACCTACTACAACTTCCAAGCCTACCACACGGAGGCCGACATTGAAGCCGACACGCAAGCCGACAAATGAACCCACCACCGCTGAACCCAGCACCATCCAACCATCCACCAACCAACCATCCACCAACCAACCATCCACCAACGAACCCACAACAAGTACGCCAACAACGGAATCACCCACCACAGAATCTCCTACAACGGCCCGGCCAACGTCTAAGCCTACGACATTAAAGCCCGCAACACGTAAGCCCTCGACACGTAAGCCCTCGACACGCAAGCCCTCGACCCGCAAGCCCTCAACACGCAAGCCCACTACGAGCAAACCGATATTGTAATATAGAGAAGGGTTAGATGTGTTTCTCCCTGTGTAATTATTCTTCCTACCAAAAAGCTGTTGTTTCACAGTCCTCACAACCTGGGGGCTCGTTGTCTTTCTGATATAGGCACCATGCCAGCAGTTACATGTAAAAAAACATTCGAAAGAGATGAGGAAAACACATTCACCGGTTGGATGTTTTGACTGATCGCCATATAACGGGGATTACATTTGTTTATGGTTCGACCCTGCTCATGGTCGAACTATCTTATTATTCGGATCTAATACTGTCTTAATATCACGTCTCCTTCCTCCGATTCATCGACAATGTACGCTCTTCTTCTTCCTCTATATCATCCTTCGAATCATCTTTGTAATGATCCTCCTCCGTCGCTAGCATACTGTTCTCCACGCTCACCAGCAGCTCTTGCATTCCCAAGCCATCCTTGGAACTAGTCCAATATACCACCGGATCCATGTACACCTCTCCGCCACCATCCTCCTCATCCTCCTCCTCGAAATCATCGTCTCCATTCGATGTCGTCGTCGTCGTCGCCTCCGTGTACAGCGAGTGATACCGCATGCACAGTTGGTTCGTAAGCTTCACACACATGGCTCGACTCGTACCATCCACCTTCGTAAGCACGATC